>JAQIXX010003518.1:0-19399 GCA_034700605.1 Willowsia nigromaculata | reverse complement strand
TATGTAACGATCGTAACTCAGCAAATTTATTTGCCAAATTAATTGCATAATAGTCAAATATTAGAGCAGTGCATTATTGCGTTACTAATTGTTATTTAATGAATTAAATATCATGACTTGCCAGATTTTCAACTAACATTCATACCACAAATTCATACATACCAAATACAAATATCAGTCTTATGATTACATTTTGTACAAATGATTATCAGTCCGCAATTACACATTAGTACACCATAACTTAAATAGTCAAATATCAGGATAGTGAATTATTGCATTACTAATTGTAATTTAATTAATTGAATATCATGACCATCATGACTTGACAACTTTTTCAAATAACATTCATACCATGAAATCGTACATATCAAATACACATACAAATCTCAGTCTTTTTGGTTACATTTTGTACAAATGATTATCAGTCCAATAAATTAGTTTGGCGTGTCTATTAAATATCTTCTGGTCTTCTTGGGATTACTGCGAAGCTTCATTGGTGTGGCTGAAACAACAAAACCATTTACAACTCATGACAATCAGTAATTGGTTAGTTAAATAGTCAATATTAGAGACAACAAGACAATACACCATGCATCATTATGCCTATTAAAATTGCATTGTAATAATGCAATCATCGTTTTGATCAGTATCATTTTCATTCTTAAAACTTTGGGTAAATGCTACAAGTTGCACTGTTGACTCGTTATCTCTAGAATTTACATCATAATAACCACTTCTATTACATGCATGGTTTTGTTGGTCGTCTGTGTTGAGTGATGAAGATGATGAAGATGAAACTCGTTGAATGCGTCGAATGAGTGTTGCTGGTTGCTCAATCATGGATTCGTTAAAGCGGATTGAGTCACGGTTGAATAAAGGATTGAGAGGGGAAGCCTGACGGGACAATGCAGGTGGAACTGAGTTTTCACGACCAAATGAAGAAGACGCCGGCTCACTAAATAATGGAGGCATGGACATTTCCCTGGAGCTTGACAGTGACGTTTCGTTGAATGATGGAGACATGGAATGTTGCCTAGACGATGGTTCCAAGGAGTGCTGTCTTGACGATGGTGCCAATGAATGTTGCCTAGACGATGGAGCCAAGGAATGATGCCTAGATGATGGAGCTAATGAACCTTCTCTTGATGTTGGAGCTAAAGAGTGTTGTCTGGAGGGATCTCTTTCATTTTGCTGACCAAAGTTTGGAGGAACAGTCGCGGCACGAGATGATTGAAAATTTGGATTGAGAAGAAAATCGTTCAGTTGAATGTGTTGTTGGGAAGAATGCTGCGAGTCAGTTGGGATTGAAGTGGTTTGAGAAGTTGGGTTTCCCATGAGCCAACGCCTCACAGTGCGGATTGCCCAAATAAACAAAATGAAGAGCACAATGAGAATCACATAAGACATGAATCTTATGGTGGTTGTCATAAGCTCCTGCTCCCCTGTGAAACCAACATAAATTTACAAAACTATAATTCACGGTTAACCGCACATTATTTAAAATTTCATACTATTTACACAATTGATTTACTCATGATTTCCACAATATAAGCTGGTGTAGTGCTTTTGGTGGAACACATTTCCATGTCAAGAGGTCCAACTCTCTTTGTAGCCGCTCCAGAAACAAAAATTGGACTAACACATCTATTTCCAGTTGGATGCTCAATCCAGGCACAACCTTCCATTGCACAATCCCAACAGGATGAAAAGGATGAGCACTAAACACCAGTTTAAATCAAATTTAAAACTGCTTCTATTTTGGTGATTACTTAGTTGAACATTAAACAAATAAGTTACCCACCTTCGTCTTAGACAGCATTTTGAGATGAAAAGATGAAAAGCATATATATATGCCTTTTTATTAATACTAAATTTTCTTGATCGGACTTACTTTATTTAAAGTTAAATTTGCAAAATAATTAGTTTGTGAGGAAAACTGCAAAGCAAAGTTTGTAGCCTACCACTTTTACATGTGAATAAAAATAAGCAACAGAAAACACCTGTCTTGTTTTTTACTAGCACGTGTACTATTGCTTCTCGTCCAGGTATATAAAATGCATGCATATATACATATATCTTGATATATTGATGCAGAATCCCAAAAAAATCTCTATAGAAATGGTATTGATGTGGTAACATGGTACATGCTTTGTAATGAAGATGGTGCGCTATGGATCGTAGAAACACATTTGCCTTGTTTGCCGTGCATAAAGGATTCTTGCTCAGTAATTGTCATAGGTTAAACACATGTTTATATATTGTAAATTTAATCTAACTTTCAATAGGCTTTAGTGGTAAACATATTTTTAATTAGATATTGATACATTTTGCGTCACATATAAAACAGAAGGTATGATTCATATCCAAATATGATATTCGTTATTCAGTTAATGTTGCTAACCTACATCCAGTTCGGCTCAGTCAGTTAAAGACGTTTAAAAGCTCATTAAAATAATTGATATTATGAATTAATACAAATTTTTTTTTTTTTTTTTTTGCACAATAGAAATTGTATAAAACAAAAGACTGAAGCAAAAATTAGTGACATATCTTGTATGCGATCTCGAGAACTCTCATAATTTAGACAAATGCTTTTCACTTTCTTGCATGCATCCCAATAGGTAGTCTATAATTTATTATCGCTCCATAGCATAGCTTTCAGTGTGGTTTATAGGAACTACTCTTTGGATAAGAACAAAGCAAGCGGTGAGCATTATGCAATAAAGGGTTTTCTTAATTTATGCATGAAGCCAGTACTCTTTCCGATTTTACATGATAATAACACCTTTTAACTCTTAATAAAAGATGTCCAGTTTTTTCTGCAAGATGTAATATGATAACTGTTCACACTGTTTTTTCTCGCGTTGTCATGTACATCATCTTTCTTTGTAGGTGGCACTCCCTTTTTTTTGTTTTCAGTTAACTTTAAAAATAGCAGACATTTTCAATCAAATTTCATTTTCAAACACCTTACAAATACGAAATGTTATTGTTTCATGCACTTGCCTTATTAGTGCTATGCACTTTAAGCTTTGGTTGCCATAGTTACACAAATTGTGGAACATGTGTCATTAACGGTTGTGTCTACATACAAGACAAATCAAAAGTTTTTCATTGTGTCACTTGGCAAGAGTATGATTTGATACCCGCAAGACGAACATTTCGCACTTTGTCAAGATGTGAAATTCTTTTTAAGGTAAATAAATAGATTAAGTACATCCTCAAAAATAATAATTTGATTGTTATCGTTTCTTTTTCTGATGCGTAGACTCCCGAGCAGTTTGGACAGAACAAAAATCTATTGCCCACTTTAATATCTACAAAATGTGTGTGAAAACATTGTAATTACTAAATGTGTCAAGCATAATATTTAAGAGCAAATATAAAATATAATTTGCGTTCTAATTAGCAGCATCTACCACCACCACCACACAACCCCTCGTTTCAAGCACATCAGGAACAATCTCGCCCACGGCCCAGGCAGTACCAACGACAGAAACCAATCCCATATCTTCAACAACTGTTTCTTTGATTCCAGTACCCTCAACCACTGCTTCCCCAACTCCTGATTTCTCAAATTCTCTGTTTACAACACCTCCATCTTCAACCGTTTTGCCCTATCATTTTTCTTCAGAAGTGACTTCACCTACAAACACGTTTTGTCCGAATTACAACGTCACAATTAAAGGACCGCAGATCAAAAGTGGGAGAGACACAAGGATTTCCAAGGTAGCAAATACTGTTATGTCTACCTTTGCAATTGACACCAAATTTTTAAATAAAATTTTTTGTTTTAATCACAGAAACTCCGGGCACAACTGCGAAAGTTTCGTCTTCATAAAATGCCTTTAGCTGATTACGAAATGCGGCGTGAGATTAACAGAGTGTTATGCCGATTGGGATATTTATTTTTGGTTTACAAGGAGACTTGGATTCTAGGACCCAATTATGTAAAAATGCAAATCTATAATCCTGTAGTAAATCAAACTGGGATTTCAAAACTTTGCAAAAGATACAAAAACATAAAACTTTAAAGTGGACTCAGAATATAATTTTGAATTTAGTTTATTTACAAAAATCCAATTATGCTCCAATTATATTACAGCTATACGTATGTGTAAAATGATTACAACTATAACTTTATGTATAATATATAAACTATGAACCAATGTTTGTTTTAGGTCAAATCTTAGTTCTGAATTCTGATACTACAAAAGGAAAATGTTAAAAGATAATTATTAGTATTAAAATATTTAAATTTTGATCACCACAGTTTTAGGCACGAAAAACTACACTAGATTTTTCAATTTTTATGCAAAACTTAGTTACTCTGTTCCTTTTGAACTTATAACATCTTCTTCCTAAAATAAACAAATAAGTTTAATCGATAAATTGAAAAGAATTAGACAAAACTTTAGGCAGCGTGCTCATTATCATCTTCATCATCACCATCCTAAAATTGAAAAGAATTAGACAAAACTTTAGGCAGCGTGCTCACCATCATCTTCATCATCGCCATCCTCAGATGGAGATTGATCAATCTCCGCAAGTTTCATTTTTAATGTCTGACCATCCTCATTTCCGTTGCATTTTCGTTTGAGCGTTTGTGTATCATTGTCATCAGTATCGTTAGTCTTCGGGTCATTATCAGTAGTGGATGTCACAGTATTCTTGTCGGTTACTCCAGGAAAATCCTTTGTCAAATCGACAAACGTTGGGACTTGAGAATCCGTAATGGAAGTGGCAGGTTTCAACTCTAGAAGGGTTTTGCCCGGAGCATCATCAAGAGCGTCAGTGTCCAGAGTTATAAATGACGGCTATAGAAAAAATAAATACGCAAAAAACATTAAAAACTGTTTGCAATTTTAAAAGACTAAAAACTTTCAATAATTTTACATCTTACCTCAAGCGGATTTGGCAAATCGTCCACTTTCTCAGAAATTATTTGCTCTACCTGAACAAAAGCGCGCAATTTTGGGTTCTGCAAAAGAAAATCATGATTTGAAAAATATTATTTTAAAATATATAATTTTAAATAGGTTAAAAATTCTGTGTATAATCCACGATCAAAATTATCTTTTACTTACAATTTGGGCAGTAAAACACCAAGGAATCTTGTCAAATGGGAACTGAGAAGCAGTTGCGATGGAAAGCTCACTTGTGAACTTGTCAAAGAAACTTTGTTCAATCTTAAAAGAATCCATTTTCGAAAACGAGCCGGTTCTTCGAGTTGTGTTGTTCTTGGCAGTAGACAGTTTGAATGATTGATGATGGAAATTGACTATTTTCTACATATTTATAGCAAATTTCTTGAACTTGAATCTCTGTCAGATTTTATCCAATCATATTAGGAATGACATTTTGGTACACAAATCTGCAGAGGTACTAATTTCCTGGCATGTTAAGGTAACTTATGAATATTTAACTAATATTACAAAGGACAAAAATATTCCACTGGCAATCATTTGTATCATATTTGATTTTCCTATATTGGAGTTTCCTGTAACTATTATTTCTACCTACATACTAGATTGATATTGAATCGATAGATACAAATTTGCATACGGACGGATAGTCTAGTCAAGAATTATTTAATAGTTGGTTAAATGTTATTGAAAACTGGCTGAAGTGACGCATTAGATATTTTGTGTTGTGCCACTGTAGGGCTGCTTATACCTAAAATACACGTTTTTAGGTAGTTAAAATTGCTTATTTGTTGCCACTGCATCACCTAAATTAGACATAATGCGAACATATAAAATTATATCTAGTGCAACACGAATAATATATTTCTGCTGAAATATAGATGCAAAGGAAATCACCATTAATTACACAATCAGACTTTTATGACATTGTTCATCAAATTCACTAATTATAGCCCTTAAAGGTCAATTTATTCTTGCTTAATTGCCAAATGTAAGATGAAAAACGGAAAATTTAAATATAAGTAACACAAATGGTAATTTTAAAATCAGACAAACATTTATTTGTTTACGCTGTCATAATGTTAAAAAAGTAATATAAAGAGTATTTTTTTTGAAATTTGTCTTTACTCAATAAATTTATTGATATATGAAGAAACTTTGAATTATTTGATTTCGAAGATCTTTCGTTCAATAACTGTTTCATGTTTCCTGTAACTATCAATTTCATGGAAATGGAAATTCCTGTTTCAGTTAATTCGTAAAACTCAGAGCACATAAGTAATTATTCCTGTTACGGAAGTTTTAAGTCCTTAATCCATCAAGAAATAAGGAAGGGCTAAAATATTGTTAGATTGCGAACATCAAATCATGACGACAATTACTTGTTAACCTTTTTATGAATCAATGTCACTCAATATTATTTAAATGAACCCTTGCAAATACAAATGTATACTGCCTAGTGTAACTACAGGTTTATCAATTACCTTCTTGTAATTTCCTATTAATGACATATATAAAAGGCATCACAAATTGTTGCAGTATCATCAATTCATTTATAGCTAGTGACTCGAGCACTCAGTTTTCACACTTTGCCACAGAATTACTAAAGACACTTTAAAAATGACCGACCTAAGTCAACCGAAAATTTTAAAGACTATTGTCGCACCTCCAAAGTATCCACCGTCATTAATCAGAATCCAAATGTTAGATAGATTATTTTCAATGATTTTTAACAGTCTAATCAACAAGTGTGAGACTAACGCCGTATTTGCAACTAGATTTGCAGCAGTTCTTGTTAAAAACATGCTGTACTACATTCTTTTGGAGTTTCCTGAGCCTATCACGCGGGTAATAAAAATACAAACAAACTTTAATTTGTATCCATTTACAAATAAAAATATTCATTATTGATTCTTATATTTTTTATATTTTCAATCTCTCTTATCGCTCTCTCTAATTTCGAATCTATCTTTTTTATATTTGAATTACCTTCTAGGAGGTTCAAGATTTTCTTGATGCCCGTCGGAAACAAGTGGATGAACTGATTTTAATGCTGCAGGAACTCTGTGATGGTGCTATGGAAACTCGGGATCAGCGTGTGATGAGAGAGTTTCCATCCCTTTTCGCGTCGGAATGTTTGACTGGATGCAATATGGACGAGATGGTTGACTTAGTCCTTCCAAAAGAAGACACGGTGGTCCAAAAGGTACTTGATGCGCAATCCCGGATGACCAAGTTGGATATTTGGATAGGTAAAATGATAGGTAATGTCCAGAAAGCAATGACAAAAGTTGCTCCAGCCACCGCCAGAATTTATGCGGCTCTTCAAGTTCATCAGTTTCTGAAAGAAATTTTGAAGCTTGACTACATAGCTAAAATGGATACGGTACGACAGCATAAAACTCTTACATTAGATACTCACATGCGTTGACAAAATTCACCCACATGCCAAAAGCTTTAAGAATTGTCTGGTTTCGGATTTTAGACTATTGTCCAGTTTCTCAGTAAAAGGAAGGTTGACCTTGCTCTTTATGCTTCAAGTTCTGTTGCATTACGCAAATCACAAGTGGAGGACAGAGTAACAAAAATTGTGGAGCAACACATTACAATCTACCTTTGTTGCGCAGTAGTTAGTCCTGGCGCTGGCTGGTTCCTTTATGAGCTGATTACCTGCAATGACGCTAGAATCCTTACACTTCCAGAAAATTATTTGGACCCGGTAAAGGAAGCATATGAAAACTCGTTTTAATATTTCATTTTATGTACTAAAAACATGAGTTATAATTTAATAATAATTATAGCTTAAAATAACGGAAAGTTGCTAATATTTGTATATTAGAGTTGCAGTTCTGTATGTGTGCTCGGAAATATTCGCTAATCTCAAACAGCCTTTTTCCAATTGTAATCCAACCTGTACAAAATTCCTCACATTGTAGGGCTTCTTAAATTTTTTAAAATTTAAAAACAAATTTACTGTATGCTAAATTCATTTCACTTACCGTAATAAATAACTTTCCACGTAAATAATGTCTGTCAACATCCACTTGATAATAACTTTTTACGAAAAGAAGTGCAATGAGTCGATTGTTAAGCACAAACATACGTTTTATATCTTCATATGATGACATAAGCACTAGTTAGAGAACATATATTTTAGCATTTAACATCATCATTTCCATGCAATTTATCACATTTCTTGTTTTATAACCTACAAATTTTTTTACCCGTATATTTTCCTGTTAGTTTATCACCGTTATCAAAAATGTACACAAGTAGTCCTAGTATTGACGCATTTTCATAAACGCTAAGTCCTGTAGTAGTTTTGCTCCAAAGATTACAACACACTTCATTAATTTTAAAACACTTAATTTTTGCTTCAAAATTTTTGGCTTTCTCCATTCACTCTTTCTTGGTAAATTGCAACATTTAAGTGTGGAAAAAGATGAAAAAGTGCAAAAATACACTCCATGGGAAATATATCATGTTTATGGAAACAGTTTTTTCTTTTAGCCATTCTATTCTACTTTAATTTAAATAAAATTATAAAAGAAACATTTCTACCATATGTTCTGTTTCTTTTGTTTCCTTAAGGACAACAGACAACATAATATTATTTGAGCTGTGCGTGAATGGGTTACACTTTATGACTTCAAGACCTTTCTATACTTATCTGGCTTCATGTCTAGAGAGAGATACAAGCGTATAAAATGCTTTGTTCCTTTTTTTTTTAAACCAAGCCTATGAAACTGCATGTATGGTATGGCTTTTGTCATCAACGTATTTTACACATTCATTTTTAAATGATGTCATGCAATGCATTATTCGTAATTAATTTTAGGCGCTCATGTGGCAGCATAGATGAAAAAGATGCATGAATAAAAACTAACAAGAACATCAGGTTTATTTTCAGATTCGAGTTTCAGATTTATTTTACCAATTAACAAAAAAAAATATCAAATTATTACACAGTATGTAGAAACAAGCTCATTAATTACAACAAAAATAATTTTGCAGCATTGTGAAACAATTTACAGCCAAATTAAAATTTACAATGAATTCGAAATTATCTCTTGTATTGGTTAACTGTAGATGGTGTTGTTTCCAAAAGATGAGATGTTGCAACCTTAGCGTACAAATCATTTGCGATTTGCACAATTTCTGAATTTGGACTCTCGTATACTGTAAATGACTTACTCAGTCGTTGATCATTATAAATTTCCAATTTCAAACACTGCTTATCCTCCGATGTAAAAACAGTTCCCGTCTTTTTGATGTACCTGTTTGGGTTCAATCGAAGCACTAAAACTTCGTTTTTTTCCTGAAGTTTTACTTGGTCGGCGTCAATGCCGAAAACTTGAAAAAGTTCCCGATTTGCTTCCATGATTTGCAAGATTGAGGAGTTGATTATTGTTGATTGCTGGTGTGCTGTCAGTGTTGATCTGATAAAGACGCGCATATCTCACTCTCTTTATATACCCATGTTTGTGTACCGTTTTATTTCATTTTTTTAAAAATTGGAGTAAGTATTTTTGATAAGGCTTGAATCCGTTCATGAAATCTATACCTGTCCAACACAAAGTTTTCCCAATATCGTATTCGACAATTTACTTCCGCGTCTGTGGGTACATAGAAGTACGTTACGCTAACCCCAAATCTCACCTTTTTAGCCATACTGAATAAAAGCAGAACTATTTGATCCCAAGAAATTTAGTATGAAACTTCACTCAAAATGGATTGCTCTGATTTTAATAACGATATTTATCGTCACCGACTTTGCGTAGAGTGTGGAAATAAATATAAAACGGTATGTGATTTGGAGCGTCATTTAGTGTTATCACATGGATATTGGAATAAATCGGATCCCTCCGAAAAGTTACAAGGGGGAAATGCAGAAACTTTGGAAGTCGAATTTTCAAAGAAGGAATATTTGGAAAATGTATACACAGAATATTCAGCAGATATTTCTGAATATGGATTTAAATCGCCTGAAGATATGCTTTCCGATATATATAGTATCGTTCATAATATTTTGAAAACGGAATTACAAAGAAAGATATCAATGAAAGTTTCGATAGGAATAGAAACATTATTTTCAAAAGTTGACACAAAGACAGGGGAAAAAGTTTTAACTGAACCTGCACCGAATTTTAATTCATTTCAGCATTCAGTGTTTAATTTTTCAATGATAGATAGATTAATTAAAACTGCAAGCACTAAACTCTCATTGGATCATGAATACTTTTGTCTGCTCCGGAGCAATTGGGCTATTGAGCATATAAACAAAATTACACTAAAAGTTATTCAAATTGCTCCAATCAATGCAGGAACCTACATGGAGCTTCCAGTTACACTTAAACATAAAGAGATATCAGGTTGCTTACTTAATATTCAGAATTTTAAGGACGAAATTGGGTCTGAAAACCTTTGCTTTGTATATAGTGTTTTAGCCCATGATGCCATAGGCGGACTTCAAGGAAAAAACAGAAGCAGATATTGGCGAGATGTTGAACAGTATAAGCGAAACGAAATTCGAGAAAAAATTGACACTACTGGCATGAAATTTCCAATTAATCTTAAGGAAATTGATGAGGAAATGAACATATTTCATTGTAACAATCCCAATATTGCAATTTCAATTTTAGGATACCATGAAGAGGAGCCAGCGACTTCTATTTTGACTAATGATGTCAATGACTGGGCAGTTTATAAGTTAAAGCAAGAACGTTTACTTAAGAACATTTTCCCTATATACTCTTCTGAGGAATCAGAAACTCGTCCAATAAAAGTTGATTTGCTGTTGCTTTTTAATGCAGACATGACAAATAGTCATTTCGTTTTAATTAGATCCCTCAGCGCTTTACTTCGCAGCAACAACAGAAATCAGAGGGAAGTTTGTCGAAAATGTTTCCAACAGTTTTCCTGCGACGAAACTTTAGAAGAACATCAATCATTGTGCATAAGAAACAAAAGTATTCTAAGATTTCCAACCAATAAAGTTTTAAAATTTAGGGATTATCAAAAAACACTTTTAATTCCTTTTTGTTTCTTCTGGGACACTGAGTCATTTCTAACTCCCACATTGGAATCATCTTCATCAAACATTTTGCAGGAACATAAATGTGCAGCATGGGCATATAATTGTATTGATTGGAAAGGTAACGTTGTGGGATCTAATGTATACGTGCAACAACATGAAAATGAAGATACAATGGAATTGTTTCTTTACACATTATTTGCGGAAATTAGACTTCGCATAGGAACGCTAGATGATTTTCAAAGGGACGCTTACACAAAAATGAATTTTGAAGAACTAGACATTGGCAAAAGTGTCTCAGGATCCGACCCGCGATTTTAAAATTGTGGCTTTTGCAAAAAGCCCATCACAGGTCAATTATGTTTACACCACGAACACGTTCCACCCTACAACTTCCAGTTTGTTGCGTGCTCTGAACATAATCTACAAGCATCTCAACCCTATATAATCCCGGTTATATGTCACAATGCTGGTGCATATGACAATTCACATTTGCTGCAAAGTATACATAAAATGGGTTTCGATGATATTGAAGTGCTAGCAAAAACCAGAGAAAAGATGCTTTCTATTATTGTTAAAGAGAAAGGAAGCTCAACAACAGCTATTGTCAGATTTTATGATTCCATGTCTTATTTACAATCCTCCCTTGCAAATATAACTGCGTGTATGTACGCTAATGGTGAAGGTATTGATAAATTTAAAATTGTTATAGACGAATTTGCATCTGAAATTGGAAAAGGAGTGCCTCGTGAATACCTTTTCCGTAAGTCAGTCTTTCCATATTCATCGTTACAATGTTTCACAGACTTAGCAAAAACAGATTTTCATGACCCGATACTCTACAAAAATGATCTTACCAACGAAGATGCGGATTTGGAAGATTTAAATAAGGCATTTGAAATATGGAATATTTTAGGTTTAAGGACCTTAAGAGATGTAGTTTCGTTTTATTGCAAACTGGATTGTTCACTACTAAGTGCTTGTTTTACTGAATTTCGAATGCTGCTGTATAGAACATTTGGTCTTGACTGCTGTTATTACTTTTCTCTTCCTAGTTTTTCCTACAATTGTGCACTGAAGTCATGTTCTGTTGATTTGGAATACATAACAAATAGTAGTGTGTATCAATTTTGGATGGCTGCAAAAAGAGGCGGATATTCATCAACGGGAAAGTGCCTGTATGCAGAAAGCTCAAATCCATATTTACCGAAAGACCTTTACGACGAGTCGAAGCCAACAAGTTACATTAATTATATTGACTGCTGTGCTCTCTACTCAAAATCCTTAATGAGCTCATTACCAACTGGGGGATACCGATTTTTAAAGCGTAAAGAAATTGATAAAATTACAGAAAATGGCATCAATTCATTTCTGGAAAGTCTTGATGTCAACGGGGGGAAAGCATATCTATTACAAGTGGATTTTCATTTACCCCCTCATTTACACTCTCAGTTTGATGACTTACCAATTGGTGTGGAAATGAAACGAATAAGCAAAGATGATTTATCGGATTACCAGCTTTATTTAAAAGAAGAATTGCAGACATCGGATTCTATTTTTTCTACAGAACGTTTAATAGCCGACCACCATCCCAAAAAGGATTACGTGTGTCACAGTGCAGCGCTTAAAACGTATGTCCAGTTAGGGGTTATTGTTACTAGAGTGAAAAGAATGTTGGAATTTCAACAGGCGCCTTATTTAAAATCATATATTGAAACATTAATTGAATTACGAAAGAAAGCTACGACAAAATTTGAGTCAGATACAATGAAACTTGCGTGTAATAGCGTGTTTGGCTTCACAATTATGAACAGAGAACGTCAAATGAACGTTAAGTTGATTACAGATAAGCAAAAGGCTCTTATTTATTCCAAGTCTCCCTTGCTTGATGATGTGGTTGGTATAAATCCTGATTTGTTATTATTCATCATGCGACGGAAGTCAGTCTTTTTATCTTCTCCTATTCAGATTGGGATTTCTTGCTTGGAGATAAGTAAGGCTATTCTTTATGACTATTTTTATAACGTGTTCAAGAAAAACATACCAAATAGTTCAATTATTTGCATCGACACTGATGGCTTCATAGCTTTCTCTTACACCGATGATATTTACGAATTTATGCTTGCAAAAAAGGAATTTCATGATTTAAGCGGATTTAACCAAAATGATCCATTATTCTCAAAGTTTCACAATATTGAAAATAAAGGTAAGCCAGGAGTCTTTAAAGATGAAAATCCTTGTAGCATCATTTACAAAGCAATCTCGTTAAGGCCCAAACTATATTGTTTCAAATATGTGACTAGGAAATATAATCCTGAAACTAAACAGTATGAATATGTGACAGGAGATAAGCTGGAAACCAAAAAGGCTAAAGGAATTCCAAAAGCAATTGCAAAGTCGGAATTAACTTTTCAGCAGTATTTACGATCGCTGTTTGTACCACAATTTACTACTGTTTCTTTTAATCAAATTCAAAGAAAAAAACACAAGCTTTACACAGTTAAAACGAGCAAGCGAGCACTTTGTTCCTTAGACATTAAGAGATATAGAGAATCACCAACAACAACATTGGGATATGGAAATCAAGCTATTAATAAAATTCACCGAAAAGGGTTAACTTTCGAGATAGCTCCGGACTTTGTAAATAGCGGAATTGGAGAATAAAGTTTCTGCCAATCCACAGTATAAATAGCGTTGAAAGATAACTCATTGAGTCATTCGAGCATTAACCTTTGTCCGAAACGCACTTATGGATACGTTCTCGGATGTGGACTTGAAAATAAGATCTCACTTTTCTCTAATTATATCTGGAGCTTCTAATTCCGGCAAAACAACAAAAGCTATTGAGTTTCTTTTGAGAGCATCGGAAATTGTCGAGAGACCATTTTCGAAAGTCATTGTATTATTCAATAATTTTCAATCTATTTACAAACAACTTGAAGAAAAGTACCAAGTTTTTTACGTGGAATCATTTCTGGAAGCAGAAGCTTTGTTTGAGGAAGACGCAGTTTTGCTGATTGATGACAAACTGAGCGAAATTGACAAAGTTGGCCCCTTTAACACGTTTGTGGTTGAACTTTTTTGTCGTAAAGTTCATCACGAAAAAATTAACGTGATTCTCCTTGTTCAATGTTTATTTTCAAAGCATTTACGAGTAATTTTCAATAATGCTTCGTGTATTTTAATAGGTAAATATGTTAAAGATCGTTCTTCAATAATTCAATTTGGTAAGCAATTTTGTCCTCATAACACAAAGTTTATTCAAAAATCATACGAGTTTGCGACATCCCGACAATATGGTTTTATGGTGGTAGACCTAAATGTATGTAGCAATGACAAATTTCGAGTTCGCAACTCTTTATTTCCCTCTGATTCAGATTTTGAAATCTACGTTTCACAGAAATGATAAGAGTAATTCGAAATAGAGATTTTTTATGGAAATTAATAAGAAGTTCTTCTAATGTGTACTTAAAGTCACTCCAAAAAGCTAATGAAGATGTACTGTATGCTTTAGTTGAATGTTTAGTTAATACGGAAGTGAACGAAAATATTTTTGATAATTTAAGAATTGCTTTAAAATCAACTACTAGAAAAACTCTTACAAATTTACTTATTAAGAACGAGCTGGATGTTAAAATAGCAATTCTTTTAGTACTTACAGAGTTATTGCATTGTGTTAACGAAGACTTGGTCTAAATGGCTGATATATATAAGGTTGTTCCAGCAGAATTATTCGATGCATTCATGGAGTTCTTGGAAAAACGTAATGCTTCCTGTGATATAGAAGTAGCGTCAAAAGATCGCAAATCCTTAAAATTTAACTCTGCCAATGACTCGGAAAAACATCCAGTAACTGAAGTGAAACATTGGATAACAATTGAAGAATTCATGTCAACCTAAATTATGGACGCTGTAGAAGTGTTTATAAACCCACCATCAGTAGGATCGTTTTCCTCCTATCATGGAGTCCTAAAAAACCAAAATATCAAAAACAAAAAGAAGGCTCTAAAAGATTTACAAAAAATCGAAAGTTTTGTTCGTCACTCTCCTGTTAGGAAAAGCTTTCCAAGACGAAGGTATCTAATACGAGAATTTGGGGAACACTGGCAAGCAGATTTGGCAGTTTTTGATCGTTACAAGCGGCAAAATGGGAACTTTCGGTATATTTTGGGTGTAATGGAAAGTCTTGGAAAATATGTCTATGTCAGAGCACTAAAGCATAAAACTGCTAGTGCTGTGAAAGTTGCATTTGAGGATATTGTTAAAGAGGCTGGTTATACGCCTTTATTGTTGCATACAGATCGCGGAACGGAGTTTATGGGGGAATTTCAAAAATATTTGACAAAAAAGGGTATTAAAAAATATCATACATACAGTAAAATTGCACCATCAATAGAGAGATTTTGGAGAACTTTAAAACATCGTCTTGAAACATATATGACTCACACCGGGAAAAAACGATGGATTGATGTCTTAGATTCAATAGTTGCCAGTTACAATAGAACGCAACACAGTTCAACTAAATTTAGACCCATTGACGTAAACAAGGAAGTTGAGACACATGTTATTCATAATTTATATAAAAAATACTTAAAACAACCCCAAAAAAATCCAGTATTTAAGGTAAATGATGTTGTAAAAATTGCCAGAAGTAGAGTAGCTTTTGAGAAGAGCAGTTTGGCGGGATTCGGTAAAGAAAATTTTTACGTATCAAAAATTAATAACACAAAACCTTACACTTATAAACTTAAAGATTTGAATAACGAAGATATCGCTGGATCATATTACGCTCAAGAATTGGTCAAATTTAATCCCGCAAATACTACTGGTCAAAATGGATGACAGTTCCTTCTTCTTGTATCTATCTTCTGTCGAAAGTTTGTTATATTATCCATTTAACAATTCATTTAAGTTTGTTAATAAACTAGCAAAAGAATTAGATCTGTTTAGCGACGGTTACGAAGTAGCGCTTGCATCGCTCATGTATGGACGCGTTGAAGCAAAAAGCATCCCAAAAGTTCTTCAACTAGAACCAGAGTCACAAATTGTAATTAGATTTCCAAGCAGATCATTTATTACTGACACGTTTACAGCCGCTGATTATTTATTGGGAGAAGAGTTTGTATTAAGGAAAATCAATGCAGCATTAAACAAGATACGTTACGCCCACATTGACTATGAGATAAATGAAGATAAGACAAGATCTGCTACACTGCGTGTATATGCACCAAGTAATGCAAAGATATTGTTGCACAAAAACATAAGTTTATTTCTTGGATTTGACAAAACTGTATTTGAAAACGGCATTCATGTTGCGAAAAAAAATGTGAACTTAGAAGCAATTAGCTCAATTAATGAAAGCATTCCATTTACTATTATAAAGTTTGTAAATCTATTTGCCCAAATCCCAACTCCAACTGACAACTCTTTGGATTCCATTGCTGAAGCACTTAATCTTGCATTTGAGGAGAAAGAGATAGGAATCACAGCCGCTATTGACGCAAGTGAGGAATTTTTAAATTTTACAATAGATGATGAGTTTGTGTCATTTTTTCTACCTTACAAGCTATCCATTTTTTTTGGGGCCAACCCCGAAGAAAGTTACAGTAAAAATAACTCACAAATTAACCTTACTGGATTTAAACGAAATGAAGCTAACCATCAAGTTTTATGTTTGGCTAATTTTGTTGCTGAACAATACTACGGAGGAACAATGCTTCCTATATTACGGATTTTAGCAATTGATCCTAGTATAAAAGGGCCAGTGGCGAATAATTTCTCGCCACTATTCTACGTACCTTTGAAAGTAAAACAACTATCAGAGCCTCAAATTGAATTCACACCAACAAATAATCACAAGGTTCCCTTTGATTCTTCACCAGTCACTGTTGTATTGCATTTTCGAAAACGAACATGAGGGAGCTTTCTTGTACAAATAACAATGCCTGCACACTTGATCCACCTCACAAGACTATATCTGGTAGTGGAGCATTTGTTTCAGATGAAGTTTCCGACGTAATTCCTTATGAAAAGCTGCAACAAAGTAAGCAAAAATATGTTAAAAGACAGGCACGGAGTTCTTTAAAAGGAGCTGGGGGTAAGAAAAAGGCTATCATTAAGAAGAAGACAGCCAAGAGAGCCACACGGAAGAACAAGGTCAAGCAATCGTTGAAGAAAAAGAATACACGTCCTGGATTGAAGGTTCGAAAACAAAACGCTTCTAAAATCGATAAGAAAATAAGAGACATTGCTAAGTTGTTGCTTAAGCACAAAAGTTAAAAATCTTTTAACATACAAAATGAGTAAACATAGAGGGCATGTATACCGCGCAAGTGCTGACATTTTTACTTCAAACGACATTGAGAGATCTATCGAAAAGGAGGAGTACGCTGTAGCATTTCCAACCGGAAATTACGAGGGTGAAAGCACGCCAATCGAGTTTAATATACATTCTGATAATTTACATTACTTGAGTTTACATGATTCTGAGCTTCGATTAAATGTTAAACTTACGACTAAAGCCGGGGCAACTATTGATGATAGTGTTAATATTGGATGTGTAAATAACTTACTGGACTCCTTGTTTTCTAATGTTGAAGTTTATGCAAATGGATTTCCTGTGGATAATACGTCACCATATCATCCATTTGTTTGCTACTTTAACCGAATACTTAGCCTTGGAGACAAAGACAGCGAATCGTATGCATCAGGTATGTTTTTGAAAGATGGAAATCCAGGAGATGCTACATTTGCCAATAACACCGACTTTCAAACAAGAGCTAATTTAATTAGAGGTGAAAATGGAATAAACCTTATTGGTCGCATTCAGCACTCAATTTTCGAGCAAAATGACTTTTATCCTAACCATGTTTCATTTAAAGTTGTTCTCCGAAAAAGTTTGCCCGATCTAGTTTTACTTGGTTCCGGGTCAATAAATACTGCTAATTTCAAACTTAGTATCACTGCTGCAGAACTTCATTATAAGCGAGTAATTTTAGATGAAGAACTAGCCAAACACCATCAAAAAATGTTCAACCAAAATCGAGTTGCACAGTACAACATAGTCAAAAAAGAAGCATA
Source organism: Willowsia nigromaculata (assembly GCA_034700605.1). Lineage (NCBI taxonomy): Eukaryota > Metazoa > Arthropoda > Collembola > Entomobryomorpha > Entomobryidae > Willowsia > Willowsia nigromaculata. Next base: position 1,360 of record JAQIXX010003518.1, on the reverse strand, counting down.
AACTGTTCCAATATCAGCAAATAGTGTTAGTGCCTTATCAGACTCCTTATACAACGGTATTTTACCCAATTTTATAGCAATAGCTTTAGTTAAGTCAAAAGCTTTCAATGGGGATATTTTGGAAAATCCATTTGACTTCAACAATTTTAACGTTTCCCAAATCAATCTCAAAGTAGACCGAGAGAGCTTTTCATATAGAAATATTGACGTTGATTTTTCAAAATCTTATGATCACTTATACCACTCGTTTCTTAAAACTGTTTGCCCACTTAATAATTTTATAACAAAGGATATATTTAAAAAGTCCTACTGCTTTTACCTTTTTCAATTGTACCCAAATAAAATTGGGGGCTACAAACAACTTCCAAAGTTAGGGAACATTCGCTTAGAGGTAAAGTTTGCTTCCGCAAATTCTGTACCTTTAACGGCAATTTTGTACTCGGTTACTGACAGTGAGCTTCACATTGACAAGTTTGGAAATGTGGCCGAAGCCGGATTCCATGGATGAATTGCAGCTTAAAAAAATAGGAGAAAAACTGATTTATTTAAATATTATTAAATCGCTATTTATTGTTGACAAATCTGAAATATGCGCAATAAAATTAAATACATTTCCATGTGCTATAATTCAAAATACGAAAAACCGAATTGACTTTAATAATAAACTGTCACCGCCTAGTGCACATTGGATAGCTTATTTTCTTGTCAAGCGTGATAATCACTTAATATGTTATTTTTATAATTCCTTAGGGAATTGTAAAGCCAGGGAAGCATCTATTTTACCATTCAATTGTAAAAGGGTAAGTTTGAACCAGCATCAATCAAACGGTAGTAAACTGTGTTCTTTATATGTCCTTTTTTTCATCGTATGTTACTCTTTAAACCTAGATTATACTCACATATGTTCTACTTTATTTAATCTTAAAAATCTTGATCTAAACGATAGATTGATGAAGAATTTTTATATAATTTTAGAAAAAGTTAGAACCAAATCACAGCTTGTTTATCAATTTAGAAATTTATTAAATAAGTGGTGCAACGAGTGTGGCTCCTTTAACTGCTGTACTAAAGTAAATTATTTACATAATAGAAATGTCATCTGACTTTGAACCCATTATAATTGTAGGGATTATTCTATATGTTTATTTGTATGTATTGTGGATAAAGTCTCTAATTTATGGTTATTATAACTCTAGTTGTAACGATACTATTGGGAGCAATGAAACATTTTTATTGTAAATGTATTTTATGCACTTGGTAAATAAAATTGATAAAATATAACTGAATTTGTGCTTCAACTTTATTGACATAATAAATCCTCGGTCATATTTTGCGTGCTTTGCATATTGTGAATCACATT
>JAQIXX010003517.1:0-19403 GCA_034700605.1 Willowsia nigromaculata | reverse complement strand
CTAACTTGGCATTCTTATTTTTACTAGTATTTATGAATGTGGGAAAACTAATCATTTGCAATAGTCCAGTAGAAGCTAAGAACAAATTTATATACTTCCATCGGTTAAAGTCACCAATGATAATGAAGCCTGGTGAATAATATTTACGACTAATGTTCTCAAATGCATTACATAGACTTTTATTTGCCTTAAACTGAATATTTGTCTGAAGATTTGGGGGTATATACACACAAGCCACTGCTATTACTGAGACTGTCCTGGGTAGATGTTTAGGTCGCATAATGACCCACGTTATATCATACTCCACATTACAGTTGTAAACATAATTACTAAATCTCGTACTTTGGAAACCATTTTTTATATACACAGCAGTGCCACCTCCATTTGTTTTATCCCTTACAGACTCATATAAACAAAAATTCGGTATCTCAATAGACTTATAGTCATTGCCCCATGTTTCAGATATAGTTAACATATCATAATCTACACTCAAACCGAATAACAAGTCTAATTTATCACTCGTTAGGGAACAAGTATTTGTATAAAATATTCTGGGAAAATTATAATTATTGGTTGCATACTCACTCATCACAGTTTTATGACTGATACCTCGACACAACGAGACTTTTCTCCTTCCGGCTCGTTTCCCGCGTTTTCTCCTGATGATGCGCAGTCCAATTTGTTGCCAATGTACAGTTAATTTCGATCTGACCTCAATACTCACATTAAGAGACATACGGCAAAACCAAAAACAAAGTTTTAAAGTGCGACCTCTGTCGCAAGAATTATACCAGCTACAGTGGTTTAAAGGCGCATAATCTTTGGCACAAAAATGAGCAACCATATCCGTGTACCGAGTGCAGTTACAGAGGTCGTACATCCAGTAGCCTCAGGGTACACAAACTGACACATGGAATACATCAACCTTCCTTTGAATGCCACATTTGTGAACAGAAGTTTTTAAGCAAAAATTATCTTCTTCTCCATCTTCGAAGAGTGCACTTTAAAGAGGATAGGAAAGAATTTTGCATCTGTGTTTTCTGTGGAAAGGGTTTCTATTCAAATAATCCGTTACATGAACACATTCGTGTGCATCACACCAAAGAAAAACCGGTCGGATGTGTGTTATGCGGAGCTGAATTTGCGAATACGACTGGTAGAAACGAACATATAAGGCGATGTCACACATTTGAAAAGCCTCATGATTGCAAAATTTGTGGACGCCGTTTTGTATCAAGTGGCGGAAAAAGTGGAAAAACGGATGCATTCTGATGCAAGCATAAGGAGTCGTCTTAAGTGTGATTTGTGTAGCAAAAGCTTCTTTTCAAATCAAGAACTTAAACTTCATATGAATAATCATAAAGCTGGAAAGGTTATGATGAAATGCGTGTTATGTGGAGACAATTCGAAATTGCATTTCCAAAATAAGGAAGGGCTCATCTACCACACAGGGGAACACACAGGAGAGAAACCATCAATTTGCTGGATTTGTGGAACAGAGTATCTAAGAAAAAGGAGGTCCGTAGTCATCAAGCAACGAGTAAAAAATGTCACTTAATGGCGGCTCATCGTAAAAAAGATAAATAACGTGACATTAACGCATGTACAAATTTAAATTAAAGGAAGTATTTGGATTAATGTGTCGTACTTACTAATTGTTAAGTAGTAATAAAAGTTGTAAAAGTAAAATAGGCAAAAATTAATGCTGAAAATAATGCTGATGTTTTCAAAAGTTCTTTTTATTTTAGTTTAAAATTTTGGAATGTGTAAATTCCACTGAATTGTAATAAATAATTAGCAATTATCTTAAATTTTACTTATATTTTCAATATAATTCCTGTGGCATCTAAAGATATCATAAGTAAAATCTCACTGAATATTTCTTTTATTAGTGTAGTCACAATCAAAACACTTTTCTGTACAGTTTCGCATTCAATACAGGAAATAAATATTACATACACATTATATCCAAAGGATGACAAAATAATAGTTCGTCACATGTAACAGATCAGATTGTTATTTGGTGTCATAAGAGACTACTTTGAAAATTTGTATCTAATTACAAGATGTGTATGGAGATTTCATAAGTCTAAAATACTTTGTTACATGAATAATATGGCAAATAAAGTAACTTGAAATTGTAAATGTTTTATAACCGCTTCATGTCGCCAAAGCACACCCGAGAAGTTCCATTGCTGCGTTTGCATCAGTCTTAAATAAATCTTGACAAGTGGGGGAGTCCTTAACTGTGGCAGCATGTCTAAAACAGATAGAATTTAAATATTTATAAGCTAAATGAATAAAAGGAATACCTAATCACCATTTCATACTTACGTTTTCAAAACCGTGGTCGCTTTAATTTTCAAGTCCTCATCAGCAGGTGTCTTATTCCGCGCAAATAAAAATAATTTCACAGCAACATCCGCGTCATACCACTCACCTGGCTGCTTCATAACAAATTCCCTCATATTCTTTTCCAATGCATGTATATCGTATTTATAACCAGCATTAAATAGCTCAAAAGCCACCAAGCAATTAGCCTCCGCAGATACCAAATCCCTGTAATATAAATACTTAAGAAGAGCCCGCACACCATTCTCGGACATCTCAGGAATTTCAACTATAGTCTCCTCAGATTCATTTGTGTCCGCTTTAAACATTGCATAAAAGACAGCACTTTGCGCAGCGAGAAAGCTTTTATGAGCTTTCACTGTATTTCCATTTCCTGCAACTATTGTCACATTGCTGAAAATCTCTTCGTCCAAAATCTGCTTACAAGTTGAGGGAAGTGTTCGAATAGCTTTGTGCTTTTCAAATACGTCGTCAGGAATAATAAATGATATGACTCCCTTGACTCCATTACATTTTTCGGGAATTATGGTGTTCACATAGTAGCTACGAAATGGGTCGTCAATATTGGAGTCAAAGCAGTAGGGCACTGGCCCATCTTGAATTTCCATTTCTAAATATAAATTATAGGTACTTAATCATTTACTCCAAGAAACTTAAGATTTAACTTTCCGAAAGCTTTATGGAGTTACCTGCAGTTTTTAGTTGAATTGGCAAGTTAAGTGTTTGGTACAATCCGTAAAATTCTAATTCGATTTGAATTTTAGCTGAGCAGCCATACAAATAGCGCAATCCCTCCAAAACGCTGCCTTCATAAGCACCTTTAAGTCCAATGTAGCTTTTATTCTGATCATCTTCAATCGGTCCACTGTGCAGTTTCAGAATCCAGATTTTCTCCAGACTTTTCGAACAAATTACAAATCAACCATAGCTTCAAAATTTTTTGGCATAAATGTTTTTGTGGATTTCTTACTTGAACTCACGACCTTTCCGATGAAACTTGTCCCTGGAATATTCTTCGAGCATTGCTTTCAGTTCTGAACACTTTTCGTCTTCCTCAGGATCGGTTTCAGGTGAGGTGATGGTTGACATTATTGCTCCAATTTCTGGGGTGCCAGAACAGTCCTCAATTTCAGCGACAGTCTTTTCAAGTGGATTGAAAGATACAAAAACGGTTTTGTTCCTGACAAAATAAAGTTTCATTAATTTAATTCCAATGTGGTAAAAGCTATTTTCCAGATACTTTTTGGTAATAAACATCTGTTCAGTCCTGGAGTTAAACTTTTAAAAATATTTTAATTCACGGCTATCTCCCTAGTAAGAAAAAATCGGAATTATTAGCTTTAAAGTTTGGTTGAATATTTTCACAAATATTCGGTCACGCCTAACTCAAGTTTGAAAAAATAGGACAAGGAATAAGAACCAAATAAATACAGTCAATGGATATACTTCCATGCATTTGTACTGAAAAAGAAAAGAAAAATTATATACAGTTGCTATAAATATCTGCAGGGATTAGATATGAATGCAGTTTTTCCTATTGACATGTTTTCATCATAAAATTAGGAATGTATGCGTGCCATTGAGTGATTGATTTCATTGCTTTCACCCAGTTCCCGTAAATGGGTCACAGCATTGTTAAAAGCTAAGTGATTATGCCATTAGCTTGGAGTCATTGGGAACTGGGAAACGTGAATGGTATGCAAAAAATGCTTGGTTTCTTGATATCTGATGCAGTCAAGGAGAAAGGAAATTTTATGCTTGCTACTTTCCTTCCACTCACTAGCTGTAATATTTAATAACTTGAATACAACATTGCAGTTGTTGGTGTGAAGCCACAAGTACCTACTCAATATGCTTTCATTTTATTTAGCTGGGCTTTAAGGACAATGTTTTTAGCAAATTAGAAAAGACAAAAATGATGGCTTATGTATTTATTGCAATCATTTTCAGGCAATTTGGAATGTTTTTATATTTATTTTACTGTATTTATTTGTTTTAGTCAATGACATATAAATGGATTTACAATCTACATCGCTCATTTCCACAATCTGGGAGTTTTTGAGGTTTTCTGTTCTTTAAACTGTGCTGTCACTATCAACAATACAGTAAATGATGCTGACTCTAGCCATTAAAGCATATGGTAACGTATTTACTCTATTTATGTCATAATGATCCATGTGTATTTCTCATATTATATGCAACGGAGATATACGTTTTTACGGAATTCTCCTTTTTAAGGCTTTCTAAGCATCACATATAGATATTGCCTTTAGATATAGCTCCTTCCCTTAACGTTTCATTTCTGACTGCTTAACATAATAACAAGTAGAAAGGGGAAATATAACTACAAAAAAATATTTTCGCACCCACGCCAACTCCTGCAAATCGGAAGTTCACATGATCAATATCTATCCCTTAAAAAGTCACCCTAAGCCTTCAGTTTTCATATGTAAAAATTTTAAGTATAAAATGCTATAGTTATAAGATTTGCTCTTCATATTAGTATCCAGAGTCAAAGGCATTGCTTTACACGCAATGCTTCAGCATCTCCTCTTATAACGTTTCTCATATTCCTTTAATGCAAAGCATGAATACATTCACAGGATTTCTACCTACTTACCATCTGTTTTCAGATCAACATTCATTTAGCAGAGTACTCACTTGTGTTTTTGTCCATTCTAAAAAAAGGTTTTCGAATTATCTCCTCTCGTCTTTTGGATCGAAATCTGTTAATTGTCCAAATATTGATACAGGTTGTGAATATTAAAGGAGAAGAAAAATATTGGGCTTATCGACATAAATTAAAGTTGCAATGGAGTTCTGCTTAGTTTTCTCGAAAAAGTTGACATTTGGAGGGAGAATAGATAACAACCAAACTGTGCAAAGAAGGGGTACTGTGACCGTTGAAAACTTGAGACATTTAGGGGTCAACCAGTTTGGGGAGCATTACAGTGAAAAGTTGGAGAGTTTACTTGTTCAAAATTCAGGCTTTAAAAGGCAGAGGCTTAATGAGCCCTTGTAAGATTTTAATTGAAAATAGTTAAACTCGGAAATCGGTTAGTGACACGTCATAAATTATTGTTATTATTTGATTATTTAACAATTTTATAGGAACGAGACGTTACACGTTAATTTAATTTCAAACCCACCAGTTGGACCTGCAGCTTTGTTGACAATTTGGGAAGGCTCCAGTCCAGGAAGTGGCGTTTTCTCAAGACTGATAGCGGTTTGTGGAGGGGCTGATAATTTTAAGGTGAATTTGGAGTTGGAATTCGGAACTGACAACGGTAGACAGAGAGTGGAAGCCAAAGGTATGGAAACCAATCATAATTAATGATTATGGGTTATTTCTATAAGCTTGAAACAGTGGTATCATATTTTTTGTAAATAATTTTTTAGACAAAAAAGTTGAGCACCTGCAGAAGATCGGTTTTAATGGATTCAGAGTGAACTTTGACTTCAGTGAGGTGGTCGCCTCAAAATGGGCAGGGAATGATGAAGTCATCGATGGAAAACTGACACTTAACTTGGAGCTTAACGATGAAGCCTTGAATTTACTTCATTACGGGAATTTGATAGATGAGCCGTTATCTATTGGGAGGAAAATGCTGACAGATACGGAGACTGCGGATGTCGTCATTATTCCGGGGATTGGAGGAGAGGTCAAATGTCACAAGGTTTTCTTGACAGGTATGGACTTCACAAATTATTCAATTAAAAAAGTAATTTCTGAATTATTAAATATGAAGGTTTTGTGAGAAAATTTGGTTTGATTGATTTCAACAGTTCACAGTGACGTATTTAAGGCCATGTTCCAAAATGAAATGAGGGAAACCCTGACAAGTACTGTGGAAATCGCTGACATGACGGAAGCCGGTGTTCGAGCACTTCTCGCTTATCTTTATTGCTGGGATATCACTGAAGCTGCCAAAAGTTGCAATATGGCCTTGGAGCTTTTGATGGCTGCTGACAAATACTCAATTGCTAGTCTTTTGGGAAGTGTTAAGGATATAATTTTGGCGAAAGATCATAACTGGTTTAATGCCAGTGTGGCGCTGCAGTTGCTTCAGCTAGGGAAAAATAAATCTGACAATGCAAAAGATGAGGACCTCATCACCTACAAGTCGATAGAGTGCAAGGCTGCTGCCGTTTTGAGATCGTAAGTTGCCATAGTAATTAATTGGCGATTTGGTATTGTTTTGAAGGTGCTCAAAATCATCATGTGCGTATCATTTTATTATAGAAAATCTGAGGAGGAACTGGATGCGTGCCAGGAGTACCAGGAAATCTTTAAAGATCCAAAAATGGGTAGGCAGCTCTGTAGCTACTTCATCACTAACTGTTAGTCTGAGATTATTGTTATAAGTGAATACAGTTTAAGTTCATTCATGAAGAGTACAAATCAAAACTTGTAAAGAAACCACTGTAGTGTCGATTAAATATTTGTAAGTAAATGTAAGTAAAATATGTTATTTGGATATGAGCCATTTAATTACCATACCAAAGTTGTTGCAGATTATTAAAATATTTATAAATTATTTACATAATTTGTTAAAACTGTAAAGTAATAATGCATTTGAGGGATAAAAATCCTTTCCGTATGACAATGGCATAAAGAGGTTCTGAGAGTCGTATGCAACTTTGTTCAAAACTTTCTAGTTTCGATTTCTAATGATAAGTTTAATAAAAATTGTCAGAAATTGATTATATTTTCTATTAATTAATAACCTGTTTTCTTTTGTGGTTCAAATATTCACAATAATGTTAATATTGTCATAATAATATAAAGTACATAATCTCAGTTAAATTATAACTTATCAGGAGTAGTTTTGGAAGTTTATAAATAGTTTTCTTACAATATCATCATTGTTTTGATTAGAATCAGAGTGTTTCACTTTTTGAGTTAAAACTATAAGGTTAATAAATAATTGTACTTTGTAACTAAAATTTTAATGATACTTTAGACAAATACAAAACTGTAATTTCAAGCTGGTGGGAAGAATTTGACGTGCATAATTCCTAATTAAAATTAACGAGCGATTTTAATGCTTATTTTCTTATTTAATAATATCTCGCATACAAGTCCTACTAAATAATACTAAGAGCGATAAACTGTAACTAATAGCACAATAATATCCTAAAATTAATACTTTTATATTCTATTTCTATTCTTTTTGTCAAATTCGCAGCTTGAATTTATTTTTCAAAATGCGTTAAACTTTCAAACCCTCACTTAAAAACCAAATTGTTTCTTTTGAACGATAATCTAATTGATTTATTTGAAAAACAAATTTATTATTGAATTTATTGAAATCTAAATTAAGAAAGTGCTTCAGCAGTTCTGGATCCCTCCCCATCAACAGTAAGTTGCTGGAAAATACTGAAATTTTGATTAATTCGGTCTCCCAAGTCTAAACCGAGCTTTACAAAATAATCTAACTCCTTTTTGCTTCTTCCCGCCATTACAGCAATTAGGAAATCATTGACTAATTATCAACTGGATTGATGTCAGGACCATTTTTCTCAAACAGTTCCAAAATTTTATCATAAACATTGTCATAAAATATTAAAAATATTATAGTCACAGAAACAGCAGTTATATAAATGTTTGCGCCTTCTTTCACATTTTCTTTGCATGCAAGGCTGCACTATCCTACGTTTTTGTTACATATGAAAGACTAAAGGTAAGTAACAAGCTAAAGCAGATCAAAGATACAGGTAGCTTCTTTGTTCCCTGCTTTCCTCATTGGACTAAATTTCAGCCCAGTAGAGTGATACAGCGCTGAAGTCATATGAGAGCTGTTTTTGTAAGCTTATGAATTTCTCATATTTTGAGTGCACCAGAAAACACACGAAGTAAACAAACACAGGACAAAGATTAAAATCTGTTTTTTAAAGCATGGCTTTATTATAAACATTTTCCAAAGCCATAGTATGATAGAGGTCGTTGATAAGAATAAGAGCCATCCAACTTTTAAATGACTTATTTGATTGATTAATGAACGACCAATTAGTGATTTCTGTTGGTTATATGCATTCCACTGAATAGATAACTAATTTTGCAAGTCAACTCGCAGCAAGAACAAATTAAGATTAACTGTAATTCATAACACTACATTCCTTTACTAATTAAAGTTTTAAGACCTTCCACGCAATGGAAATCCCATTGAACAACTTGTTGAGGATTCCAGAGGAAGTGGTAAGATGAACATTTAAAATGCTTCCCCTGCAAATTATTTAAAGAATTGAGATTTCTTATAATTATCAATTATCTTTTTACAGATTTATGGATACATCTTCCCACACCTGAACTTAAAGCAGCTTCTCCGACTTCGGCGAGTTTGTAAACAAACTAAAATTTACTCTGACGATTACATAAGAACCCATTTCACTGACCAGGAGAGAGAAATTAATGAGACTACCTTCAAATTTGAGGACTTCATCAAGTGCAATTTCCCCACATCTCACATTTACATAAACAACACAGGACCTCAAATCTATGATGATCCAAAGATTCCAGAGTTTTTAAGCTTGTACGCCCTCAAGATAACCCATGTTTGTGTTAAGCACTTCCAAACGTGAACTTCCGAACACGAAAACAATTTCTTTCTCCCACTCACAAACCTTCAGCATCTTGACCTCGAGTACACGGACGCCAAAGGGCGAAGACTTGGATACGACTCAAGAAAGATTAATGGAGTCATGGTCCCCCGAGAAATGTGCTATTATCCTCCAAACTTCCGAAATCTTAATACCCTACTTCTCAACAAAATTATTGGATCCGAATTTTTGGACCACAATTATGCCTGGGACATGTACAAATTCTGCACAGGACTGGAACATCTCCGATATCCACTCTACACCGATCGTGTGGAAGGAATGTCCTGTTACAGCGGCACTAGCGGAGTCTTTGGCCCTTTAATTGACTGCATTCAAAGGCGAATCCAAGATAATCCTGAGCAATCGATAAAGCTTAAATATTACGATATTCAGCACCATGACGAGGGTGGATTCAACTATTGTTCGTATCTGGAACTCTTGCAACTCTGCTTTGACAACAATGTCAAATTGTTGAATGTCGATGCTGAGCTAAATGACATGGTTGGGTCTGTGTTCCGTGACAATCGCGAAATATATGCGGATCCACTTGTTTCAGTGAAAAATTTACATGCAGTTTTAATTATGACTGAGCTCCCGAATTTGGAGAAAGTCGTGATAGAATCGACTAGATACTGCAGCTATTTGGATGACTACATAAATGATGATGAGTCAGAGTGGCCAAAAGTGCATACTTTAGAGATTAATATTGATTCAGCGATGGCAAAAGGCTCTCCAGAAATTCCTGAAGCGCCTGTTTCAGAGTTGTTTGCATTTTTATTTGGATTTGTAAAAAGAGGGGCCTTAAGAGATCTTAAGATTGGATTTGATAAGTGGACCGGAAGTAGGAGAAATGATTTGCCTTGTCCACGTGTGGCTGATATAGCTGGCAGTTGTGAGAACCTGACAAAACTCACATTGTCAAATTGGTTGGGGACTAATAAAGCGATTTCGAAATTTTGGAGTGGACTTGTCCATTTGGAGGAGGTGACTCTGGAGGAATGCAAGATGCTGGGGGATGTGGCATTCGTGGGAACAAATAGGGAGGATCCGGCATTCCTTAAACTGTCAAGTGAGTTAAATGACAAGTTAAATATTTGATGTGAAATAAAATGTGTACTATCAATTTTATGCAGTACTTTAAAATTTTGTATTGATTATTGCAGAATTGAAAACATTGTCGCTACTGGGATTGGATGCAATGACAAAAATTACTGATCTCTTTTTCAATATGGTTTTCCGTCATTTGAAACTTCACAAGTTTTTCATAACCAGCAGCCAACCCATTAAATCGGTAATTTCATAAATTTTAATGTGAATTATTTTGGGTCATAAAGCTTCTTAACAAAATTTTACTATTAAATTTGGCAGGTGACCATAAACGGTTTGAAATCACTACTCACAGGAGAGTTCAACAATTATGTGGAAAAGTTTCCCTTTCAGGGTTGGTCATTGGATAATGTCTCATCAGAAGAGTTTGAAAATTTGAAATTGGAGTTCAGGGCATCTCACATGTTGTAGTTAATGTTATACAAAGAAAACATAACTGCATAGTGTCAATTTGATTACCAAATTCGATTTTAAGAATTGATATGTAGCTTTTTGCACTCGTCACTCTTAAGATTGTCGAGAAATGCAAAAGTATTGAGTACTAAATGCAGCATAACAAGCTTGGCTCTTATTTGTTAAAATATGAATTACAGTAATTAAAATAAATGTGTTTGTAACAATAATGCTTCTACTGAAGTGTAGCATTTATTTTTAATTCTAAGCCATCAAAATATGTTAGCCAAGTGTTTTGCAGTGATAAATCTCTCCTTTTATGTACAGTTTTTGATTCTTCAGATTTCCAGGTATTTTCTTTTGTGAAAAATATAGTTTACGCTCATTTTGAATAAATATTTGTTGAATTCATATTGACAAATACCGCTCCGAAATGTGTGGTGGATCTTCATCTTCTAATTTTGCATGCTGCATGTGCTTAGTGCCTACTATATGTATATCCAGCATAATTTTTAGTATTTGTGTAAAGAATCAAAATAGCATAATATGAGCTTTGCTCAACATACCCCAGAAAACCAAATTTTCAGTCGCCAAGTAAATGACACATGTTTCTTGTAAACAAAATATTATGATCTCAAGCCTTTTCTGCTTTCTTCCGAAAACTTACAATTCAGCCAACGCAGATTCATAGTTCCTGTTGACTTTTCTCACTAAACTACAGCTACATTTTGCTATAACCAACGGTAAACTGGTTTAATGAGACGTTATAGCCTTAAATGGTGCGGAAATTATATATAATTAAGTGATTTTAAATATTTAAACGGAGTAACATGATGACTGAAAACTCAACAGTTTCAGAGGTACGTTACAAGATTTACAATTTATTTATTTTAAATACGCTAACGTTCATAACTTGCGGTTATGTTTTAACTGAACAACTCATAAAAACTATAAGCAATTTTATTCACAGATGATAGAGGGGGAGTCTGAAAAGGTTACTTGGGTTCTAAAAAACTGGAAAATATGTCATACATTTTTGGTGCCCTCTTCATCGTGCTTGTTGAAAGTGGGCGATGCCTCATTGCGGTTTTACCTGAAGCCCATAGAGAAAACCTATCAGTTAAAAGGCGACATAGTCAAAGTAATGCGGTTTTACTCTTTGTGCGTGGAAGTGCTTTCCGAACAGAAGGCTCTTTTTCTCAATATCCAGACTGAAATATTCCCGGAACCAAGATTCATCATGGATAACTACAGTAGCGATAAGCCAGGTACAAAATGTTCAATTAAAAATTGGCAATTATATCTAAGATGAAATACTAAACGAAATAAATATTTTTGCAGATTCACAGGTTGTTCTGGGAAGGTCTTCATCCAGCAGCGATTCCAATCTCTTGGTCCAGGAGAGGTTCCTGTACATGGGCTCATCCAAAATCGACGTTTTTCAAAATCGATTCACGGAAGATAACTATTTTGCAAATTTGAATGAACTCAAAATAGTCATTAAAGCCTCATTATTTTACATTCGCGGTACACAACTTTCACATTCCAAAGAGGACACTTCAAGGTCATTAGTAGATGACATGAAGAAACTCTGGATTGATTTATCTGAGAGTCAAACTTGTTGTCACGATGTCGAATTACAAATGGAGGATGGCACTTTGTTATCTGCTCATAAGTCAATTTTAGCAGGTAACAAAAAATTATTGTGGATTATTATATTTAATGATTTAAACGAGTTTTATGAATAAATAATCTTATTTGCAGCGAGGAGCCCTGTTTTTCGAGCAATGTTTACATCTGGAATGAAGGAGTCGTTGGATAAAATTGTTCCGATCCAAAAACTTGGATCAAAAGCGATGAAAATTCTATTGAGATGTATGTACACTGACGAAATTGGAGATGAATGGGAGGAATGTGGACCGGAAGTAGTAGAAGGTGCGAGCAGATATGATTTACCTGATCTCCTCAAGTTTTGCGATAAAAATTTAATCAGGATTTGCACCGTAACTACCGCACTGGAACTTTACAAATTGGCGAAACTATATTCCCTGGAAACTGCGATGCGACAATTGACAGAATTTACTAAAACGTGAATACAAGCACAATTTAATATTTTAAGAATAATTTAGGGTTCTAAATTAACTCATTAACTAATTGTTTGTATCATCATTAAAATATCTTTTTATTCTAATTTCAGGCACACTGCAGAAGTTCTTTTAAATATAGAAACATAATTAAGGATTGTCAATGTCTTTAAAAGCCTACCATTAGAAAAGGGGTAAAGTGGAGGGCAGGTGAAGCTTGTTGCCATGAAATAATGAAATGTCTCCACGGACGATACCCTTTCCGCTTCTCAGAATACCTCAATTATGTCACAGGCTCCCCCCTCTTCCACTTTTCATGCGATTACCTTTAAACCCTTAAAAGCTATTAACATACTATTTAACCTTTTACTTTTTAATAAAGTCAAAATTTTGTAATGGAATGTAATTGATGATTTTCGAGTCCCAATTTACATTTATCAAAAAAATTTATTTAATTCTTTGGCCTGTATTTCATAATAGATCAAGAATATTTTTAAATTCAGTAACAAACTTGCAAAATCATTCATGGCATAGAACCAAGTAGTTATAATATAATCAATTCAAGGCACCACAATCATTGCACTTTACCTAAAACTGTTATCGCTCGAAATATGCTTGCTCGGGTGAATTTTGTCCGCGTTTGTAGATCTTGATAAGATTTGCTAAACTGGTAGAATTGACAAGCGAGACCTTTCTCAGGGTTGGGATGAGACTCCAAATGTTGCACTCCATGAAAGAGTGGTGGTATCCTTCATGAATAATTATGCGACCATCTGCCAAAGGCATAAATTTATTTGGGTTTCGGCTAAACTTAAAAAATAAGTCCTCCAAGGATTCCATTCCAAGGAGAAAATCAAGAGATTCGGGATTATTGCCGATTTCCACATTCAGTTTTTTTAAATTTGGGAGATTCAGGGGCTCATGAATGCAACAATTTACTGGAAAAACAACAGTCAGGTCTACTAAGGTGTCCCTGTAGTTTTCCAGCTTGGTGAAAACCTGCGAACAATTTGGAGGATGGTGATCTTGGAAATTGTCAAGCTTCAGTCGCAGCACTTCCGGTGTCCAATGGTCTCCCATTTCGTGGAACTCTTGAATCTCGAAAAAATCCACCGCAAACTGTTGAGGTGACTGTATCAATCCTATTGGAAACGGAATACATCTTTCCCGGCGAGTCACCTCCACTATTGGAGGCTTATTGTTTGCAAGCAGCTTTTCCATAACGCATTCCGGAACATAACAGCAACTGAGTAACTTCAGGTTCCTGAGATTTGGAAACGGCTCCGAGATTCTGGCCACGAACATTTCCAATTTGGAATATGCGTCTGAGCTGGCGTAGAAGCTGCGTCGGAGGTAGAGCGACTTCAGATTGGGGAGGAGCCAAAGAAACTTTTTGAGGAGCTGAAACCACTGGACTGTTCTTTCAGAGACGCCAATGTCAATCCCTGCGTACCAGAAATGATGACCCACGTTTTCGAGGAAGTGCTCAACTGCTGGAAAATAAGTATTTTGATCGACCCCCATCGATTTGCCAGGAATCAGTTCCAGATGTCTGCTTGGAAATGGGCAGTGGTCGTGGTATTTGGGGTGGTCCAGCTCGAAATTCATTTCCTCCAGCTCCTCCACAGAGTAGTGGAACAACCGGAAGTAGGTTGGATAAGCAATGTCCTTTGTTGCATGATGCGGGATATCATCAGAGTTCCCCTTGGGTTGCTCGCAGTGGGAGTGATACGGCCTCACTTGGAGGAACTGATCGATGCAGTTCCTCCATTCAGAATGGACCAATCGGGAACCGATGAGAGTTGAAGCATCCGCAGATCCGAGATAACCCTTTTCGTCCAGGAGTTGGAGCACCTGTTGGTCATAGAAGCGAAATAAAACATGAGCAAAATTTTAATGATTGACTAAAAGGTAAATTTTAAAAAGATTGTTTACAGCTCACGTTTGGAAAGAGATAGATGGTTCTCCAGGGTTCCAACAATTCTTCAAAAACTGGTGAAGCTCTTGCCCAATTTCTCAAATCCTTGGAGTCATGAACGCCTTCGAGAATGAAACTCCAGATCTGTAGAGAAAGTCAGAGGCATTCCACTAGTCCTATTGGGTCACCAATTATGTTTAAAATTGTTCAAAATTAATTATAATTACTAAATTACCTCCTCCGGAAAAATTGCAAGTAACTTTCTCCAGTCCTTATCCTTCGAGTAAATTCTAAGATTATTTTGAGTCATCATTTATCTTGTCAATGGCACACTTAACTGTTGAACGGTTTTAACAGTAAGGTTTTTTAGCTGACAAGTTTTAAGGGTCTTGAACTCCTGACAATTTAATTAAGTGATATTACAGCCAGAAACCTAAGCCAGATGATTTTGTTGAGATGTTTCTGACATGTGCTTGGATCTATCTGATGGAACAGATGGTGAGAATTTTACCGCTGAATCCTGACAAGTCTCAGAATGCCTATGAAACGGTGACATTGGTCTTTGTTCTCTTTTTCTGTTTGTTTTATTATGATAAGCTTAATTAAATCTCAATTCATTTAAACCTTCCTAGGAAATGCATTTAGAGAAGTTTATAAAAGCATTGCTTACAAGTCATTACTTACTTGCATTACATAACTTTTTAAACTTTCGTTTATTGGGGTTGAGTTCATTTTTAGAAGCTAACAGAGACGTAAATTTAACCCTTAATGAATTTCATAGCGCCTAGCAGAGTGCTTGATTAAAATAGCGAAAATACGATTGAAATGGTGACAACTCATAATTATACATTATACAACTAAAAATACTTGTTGATACTTTCATTTTGACACAAATAATTATTTTTTTTTCCATTTTACTAACAAAGCGCATATATGCAATTCATATATTTATAGGGAAGTACGTTAAGAGTTGCGAAATACGTTATAAATATATAATGACACTATTCATACTATAAACCATTTTGGAGTTTGGCAAAGAATATTAATTTACTTTCACTATATGATCGGGATTTGTTAATATTATGATGATATCTGGATGACCTTGTGACCAAATCCTATAATTTTGGGTTAACAAACAGCTAAATACTAACAGTTACAAACAACGCATCACGAATAACCCTTTGACACCACTTGGTGCTTCTGAAAGCTTATTTAATGTATTCACTTCCTTCCAACAATTTTCCGAAATATTTTAGACCATCTATAATTGCTGTAAGTACGGTAAAGTACGCGAGATTTACATTTGAAACTACGTTCATTACACTCAACACTTGATTAAAATCCTATAGTTTTATTGTGTCCGTTGCAAACCTGAAGCGACTTTACATCTTATTTTCAAATTTACGGAAGAATCTGCCTACTTATTACAGTGCCCACGAAAACTCCTTGTTCTTTACAGTAATATTTGTAATGAATGCATGTTTTCCATGTAATAAGTGATGAACTAGCTTTTGGATTTATAATTTTTAGCAGTGATTAGGGATTTTAGCCGGAAAGCACCTACATATAACCTTTCCATATCTAACTTCTAGACTATCCGAGTACATACCACATCTTAAGTAAAGTAGTTTTTCGTCATATAATAAACATTTATAGTTTTACTCACAACAGACAAATGATGATAACGCTGTTGTTTAAAGTATGTATTTACTCCACTAAATAATAATAGGCAAAAATTTGTTTGCTTTTCCAGTATTCTAGTTGCCTTTACATAATAATATGTTCTGGAAATTGAAATCAATTCATTTCATCCTCAATTAGTTTCTGGCAAATAGTAAGCAGAATTTGCTTGATCAACTAATTTATCTGCTTGTACATTACAAGTTTGCAATCAGTTTTCCTGATATAATTTTATAATGGTTAATTTCACAGAAAAAAATATAATCTGGCAGCTCTCACAATTTTATTAACTATAATCTTTTGATTGGCTATGTTTATCTATAAATTATCAACTAAACTGTGTTTAGTCTAAAGTAAATGGGCTATCTGCGTTTGGAAAAATATTTGCGGGGCATTCATAGAATTGTAATAGGGATGTATGGGAAAAATTAGTTGTATGGTTGATTATGATCATTCTATCTATACTGCAAAACTCTGTAGAACAACGAAGTACCCAAACACATGATAAGGACTAACTAATACGGCCAGCTACAAATCGCGTGTTTCTTTTTAGTAAAAACTTTTATAGTCTCTTTACACGCAACCGAGCTAATCTAATTCTGAATTGTTTAGAGAATTTTTACTCTCCCGAATAAAGAGACAGTTACTACAACTATTTGAAATAACTTTTAAAGTTTTGACAATGACTGGGACACGATAGTAATTTTTGGTGACACTTCACAGTGCCCGTGACAAATCCTTCAAGGGATAAATGTAATATATGCTGTTTTTTCGTGTCATTGGTGATGGATTGATGTATCTGATTTCAAACAGAGTTTAGGAACTCAAGCGAGAATGCAGCTAAGTATAACCTTTTAACGGAAAATGTCTCTGCTTCCTCAGCAAAAGTCTTATGCAAAGTTTTCATTCGTCATGATATCCCACTTATTTAAAAATCGGATTACTCATTTTATATACGTTCAAGAAATAGCGCAATTATATGACTAATATTGTGAAACAAACATGCTTATTTGCAATTTTGGGGCATAATATTTCAAAAGCTGTAGTGCAGCATTATTGTACTAAAACATCTAATGACTCATCGAGTCTCAACCTAATCCATCTAAAACTATATGTATCAAAGTAACCAGTATATTATAGCATATTGAATTACTAGAGAAACCATTATGGAGCGTATTTTCATGGATAGATACAACCGGACAATTATTGACATATACGCTTACCTACTTTCATATAAACTATTGCTTGTCACGTTATGTTAAGCTATTGAAACCAGAGATGCATCCACTCTACTCCTTGAGTGGAGGGGAGTGGAAAGAGTAGAGTGGAGTGACGGGGTTTTT
This sequence comes from Willowsia nigromaculata, assembly GCA_034700605.1. NCBI lineage: Eukaryota > Metazoa > Arthropoda > Collembola > Entomobryomorpha > Entomobryidae > Willowsia > Willowsia nigromaculata. Next base: position 1,926 of record JAQIXX010003517.1, on the reverse strand, counting down.
GGGGGATCTGAGAGCAGAGTAGAGGGGTAAACGATTTTCTTGAGCTAAGGGGAGAGTGGAGTGGAGGGGTGAGAATTTGACGAGAAAAGCAAATGTTTGTTGGATTTTCCAAAAAATAATCTGCTTAATCTCTTCTGATTTAAGTTTTCTGGGTTTTTTCAGCTTAAACATGTATGTATGTAAATTGGGAAGGAACTCATTTGAATAATCAAACAAGCCCAGCCGCCTAACCACATTGAAGGGTTTTTGCAGTCTCTCCCATGATACACGTCAAGTAGGCAAATTAAGAGATAAGCTATTGAATAGCAAATCTCGGAAAGCTTAAACATGAACCAAAATGATCATTATTTGCATTTTAATCCAGAAAAAAGTGCATTTTAAGAAGTAAAATAGCCAAAAATTTGCAGTTTAGAAGATCTGTAGAGTGGAGTGAGGGTGAAGGGGTTGGAATTTTCTTGGGCTGAGTGGTGAGTGGAGTGGGGGTAAAGATTTTCTTGGCTCGAGGGGTGAGTGGAGTGGAAACTAAATGTGCAAGTCTGATTGAAACCTCTTGTCTTATTGATTCTCTCTGTCCATCCTACTGATATTATTCGGCTAGAAACACGTACATGATAAGAAAAATCAATAACTACTTTCAGAGCCACGTATACCAAACGTTCGATTATAGAGAACTAACAAATGTTCTGCTGCAAGCACCGCTGGTGTGACTAGATCATTGTGATTTTAACTTAATTGGCCACCAACGACCTTTAAAATATCCGAATATCAGTAATTTACATCAGTATTTTGCAAAATGGTTGGACGAGTTCGTTTGCTTAAAAAATTTTGCTTAAAATTTGATGTTGTAGAAAATAAAAGAGAAGTTAAAACAAGCGAAAACGTTGATTTACCTGTTAAAGGAATCCTTCCATTTGATGGAAAGGAGGACTCGATAAAACTTTGCACATTTTTACAGTCACTGGCATCTCCCAACCAACACAATTTCTATGTATTCAAAGCTGTTAGGCAAAATATTTGTAATTCATAAAATATTTTAATATAATTTTGATTTCCTCTTGAGTTCAGTAACCTTACCTTTACTGTGACACAACTACTTCCCCATTTTGGAGAAAAAGAAAAGTGTGAAACAAAAATTTGTGTTCATGGTGAACTTATTAACGAGTTGTTTAAGCGTTTAAGCAATGAAGATGTCACACTTCAGTTTATACTTCATCCTGTAAGGAACTACGACAGGCACAGTGGCCGTTTATATACAGCTGGTGCAACCATTGGTGAGACGGAACACAGTACAACCTTCCCATTTGCAGATTATAGTTTGTACAATATTCTTATAATTCTTTTACCATTAAATTTAGCTCTAAACTAATGTCTAAACGTAAGTTAATTCCCGGAAACTCCATCATGTTTGAGGTCAGACCATTGACTCAACAATCCTGGACTTTGACGAATTGCAGACCGTATCAGTGTTTCTTTCCGCTGATGTGACTTAGTTAAACACTGAAACAACTGTAATTTCAACTACAGATTCGCCATTTCCTGTTCCAGAGGAGCATCTATCATTTATGGAGTCCTTGCTTCGGGGAAACTTCCAAACGGATACCACCATAGTGGCAGCGGGTTGGTGACTATTTTTCCACAACACATTTTTCCACGGAAACTTTTTCTCCGGTCACCCTTTCCATACGACAACCATTCCATAGGACAATATTTCCATAGGATAGTTTTTCCAGAGGACAAATTTTCCATAGGACAATCTTTCCACAGGACTATCTTTCCATAGGACAACCTTTCCATAGGACAACCTTTCCATAGGACAGTTTTTCCAGAGGACAAATTTTCCATAGGACATATTTTCCATAGGACATATTTTCCATAGGACAATCTTTCCACAGGACTATCTTTCCATAGGACAACCTTTCCATAGGA
>JAQIXX010003516.1:0-19404 GCA_034700605.1 Willowsia nigromaculata | reverse complement strand
AAAACTAAAACCAAGTTGAACAAACAAAAGAAAATTAGGATTGCCAATTCCAAGAATCCTTGCAACTTTCTTGAAAGCTGAGGTCTCATTTTTTGGCGCTTGATACTACTAGAAAGCGATTGATAACGCTTTAATTGCTTGTACTTGACAATAGGAAGGTATACGAAGAGGTAAATAGTCATCACTACACCCCAGTATTGCAAATATGTCTGGATTGACTCTTCTACCTGTCTGTAAGAGTCTTGGAAATCATTTACCAAATGCTGAGTCGTTGTATTGTCTACAGAGTAATCATAATCAGACTATAATCGTACTGTAAAACTTGCAAATTTATCTATTATTGAAAATGGAGTTTTAAAGGGAAGCAATGTAAAAAAATGTGAAACAATGTTAAAAGGCTTTTTTAGTGTGCTTGAAACGGTCCGCGACATTTGATTGAAGGCAGAAGCAATGTCTTTGGCGTACTGGACGAATGCCATGTTCCCCACCTTGGGAATCATCTCTGCATAATGTTCTGCCTCACATTTGGACGTTGACAAGAAAGCTACTACATTTGTCACAACTGGCCTGACCGTTGCCTCAAAAGTAACGTAAGACAGTATGAATTGTCTGACGCCTCGAAAAATGGCGGGAGGTAGAACCAGCACCGTCGTCAGCCTAACATCCTTCCAGCGTTTTCCCACAGTGGATATCAGGAGCCCCACAGCAAAGCCAATGGAGATGACGGTTGGTAGAGGGATGGGAAAGTAACGGTACAGATGGGATGACGTGATGACCCCAAAGATGTATGCAATGAGAGCAACCTTGCGTATTATTACATAAATTACACAAATTTCAGATTAAAAATTCCACGAGGAAGGACGTTGTGAGTGGAGCGGAAGTCAGTGCCGAGGGAAGTGAAGAAGAAAGGAGATAGTGCTAAAATAAAGATTGCTGTGAACTCCGAAGACCTCCAAAATAGAAGAAGTAAAGGAAACTACTAAGAAAAACAAATGCAGTGGTGGATCAAATTATCCGACACTGGTACGTTGAAATTAATGAAATATGTTGTATATTATGAGTGTTTGAGAGGTTATTTCAAAATCTCACGCTGTATTCTTAAACTCATCTGTCATGTAATGAAAGAACATTTTTATAGAGTTGTTTTGTAGAGTGACGGAAAACCCAAAAACGATTCAAAGCTGAGAAGGTGTGGGAAACTGATGAGGAAATGGTGGTGCATAACTTTTTCCGAGTAAGGTATGTTGAAATTGATAAAACCGGTTTTACACTATGCTTGCATTAGATGCCGTAATTTAAAATCCCTTGTTGTTACTTTCATACTACGCCCGTATAATTATAGTATTTTTTATGAAACTTGTTTAGTAGGTTGACAAAAGCCCAAACAGAGGTTCAAAACTGAAGAAGTGTATGAAACTGATGAGAAACTCTAGTGCGGTGGTCACTCACTCTGGTCTTCTACAGTATAATGATGAAAGTTGTTACGTTATATGCGCATTTGATATCTATCTATAGTAAAATCTCATATTATCACCTTCACTTTTCACTCTGAAATACAATGACATTTGTGACTCTTGTTTTGTAGGTTGGAGTCAAAAGTAGGAAGTTGAAAAAGTAAATCGTAAATACCCCAGGCACATTAGTTAAACTAGCAAGGTAAGCAGATGTATCCTTTTATCATTAGTGTTTATTCTTCATTATTACACTCCTCGTTTTTATTGTATTAATAAAGCTACCTATGAATCCTAAAATCTTTATTTGCAAATTACCCCACTGGACTTTCTTGAACTTTAGGCGGAAAGGTCAAACAAGGAGTACAACGCTTTAAACTATCATTATGTACTTTTACAAAATGGGTAGAAAGAGTGAAAATTTCGCCGAAGCTATTAGCAAATTTTCATATGCATTTCATTTTCTAACTGCGTGATGAACCGGTAAAGCGATATATAAATTAAATTAACTGCGAGGAAAAAGCAAGAGAGTCATGCATACATTGTTGGGGCAAATGATGCAAAGATGTGATAAAAGATATATAACCCTTCTAGATAAAACAGATATCAATTTCATTGTTGTCTTTCCTTTGTTGGGGAATTTAATGATAAATTTTGGAACAAAAAGTGTAAAAATTATATATTTTTATGGCTGTTCTAACTTGAAACCAAAAAAGATTTTATGAAATCTCAGTAATTATTTAATGAAAATATCATTCACTAGTTAATGGTAATGAATATTTTATGAAGCTTTCTTGTTTTTTACATGTTCTTTTCTCTACCGAATGATTTAAAGTTGTTACTGACTAGAACTCATACCCGAGGTCACAACGCTTACATAGTAACAAGTTAAAACAGCATTTATATATGTGCCTATTTGGTGGAAGTACAAGGCTCTATACACCCCTTTATGGTCCGGCAACCTAGTAAAAATACCTTGGTTGCAGTAATAAAAACTAATCACTAGTCCATACATTATAAATTCATGTCAATCTCATTGTTTTTTCTACAAAGCTAACAATTCGTATGCACACATACAACATGATTCAATATCGAGCTTTACTAATTTTTTTTCACTTGTTTGATGTCGGATTTTGCAAATTTTTGCAATATAGTTTTTCTGACTTGAGAAATTCACAAACTTTGTCATTATACACCACACCACGCACTTGCACAGTAGTGATCCAATTTTGGTACAAAGAGAGCTTTCGATTCTTTTGACAAGTCGATTTTCTTTCTGTGTGCAAAACAAATAACGTCAAAATTTAGGTATTGAATAAATTAATAAGCCTAAGTTATGCAAATAATTAGCAACAGAGAAAAAAGTGGTTCAGCCACAAGAAATCTATGAAGTAGTACAGCCGATACAGAACCAGCAAGCACCACGCGTTCAGCAAATGTTTTGAAATTTGAGGGATCAACTCGTATAAATTGTACATTAGGACATGAATGTTGATTTGATGGATGAGGGAGATAGTATACCTGGAGTAGCAGAGCAGCAAGTGGCTCAGCCGCAGGAAAATCAAGAAGCAGTTCAGCCGGCCGATATCCAGCAAGTTGACCAACAGCCAAACTTTCAGCATATGTATGTCGAAACACATTTTGATGTGCGATTTATTTGGACACTGTGACAAATGTTAAAATGATTTGATAAAACAGTACAAAATTTAATTGAACAAGCTCTGGTTTTATCTGAAACTGCATAATTATTTTCTTGGATTATACATCTGTCGGTCGTCATTGGTATTGTCACGAATGAAGTAATGAACTGCTAAGGGTGGTGGTGCCACGAAACTGGGCATGTCCAATTTGTCGCCAAGTTCCAACCTCCATTCATAAAGACTTTACTTGTCGGAGGGGTTCTTGTGTTGCTTGTCGTCGTTCTATATTTCAACCACTTTGTGACGCGTTAAAAACTCATTAAGCAACAACCCGAATAACTTCTCCTTCAACAGCTTTCGTTTATCCTTGTTTTCTCCTTGAATTCTTTTCACCTCATATTCGTTTCTCCTTGTTCACTCTATTCTTGCTTCATTTGCACAATTTCCCGATTTTGACCATTTTACCTTTTGTACTCCTTTACTAGATGCAGGAACCCACTGGCCAGCAAGTCGACTACAGCATGGACGAATTAGGTGCCCTATATGGAATACGTCCATATCAAGCAGGTTGGATAGAGTTGAGGAAAGAGGCCAGGCGTGAACTTGGAGAAATGGTGAAAATACAACATGATGGATACAAGTAAATGATTTTTAACTGGATTCAAAGAATGATTTGTTGACGTCAAAATACTTTAGTTTGTAATGAAGATGTAAAATACTTGATATATTCTCTCATTCTTGAATTTCTGTTTCATTCTCAATTAATTTGTTGTACCAAATTCCAAAGTGTCCTACTGTTCAAGATGTGAGGCACCTCATGCAGCGTTGCTTCTATTGCGAGCACTTTCGGAGCAACAGGGCTGCCTGGGTCCGGAATGAGTCTACTTTATGAGGAGACGTCCAATGCTGCCTTTAATAAACTGTATTTTTCAGGCTTTTGATTAGCAAGAAACTTGTGAATGAGAAATGGCATATGGCATTACTGAGAGCGAGACACATACAACAGGATTTTGGAGATATGAATAGGAATCGCAAATGTAACGGGAATCATGATGATGATATTTATGATATGGTGGTGATCTTATTCTCCTCACATTTTACATTCTTAAAAAACAGCACCACCACTATTTGCAATTCACAACAAGCAATCGATTTCGCAAAGATGGTTTAATAAAACCTTGCTACTAGCATGTCGGGCATGCTTTTTTTCTTAAAGAGCGTTAGGTGGATGCTACACAAACGGCAAAAAAATCCACAACTATCAACTTTTAAGAAATACCTGGGCGTTTTATTGAAAATTTAAGTTCACTATGAAATGGTTAGCTATTCTGACTCCCCTATTATGTTTGTAACCACAAATGACTATAACACTGATAAAAGTACTCCAATATTTGATAAAAGTCATCGTAAGTAAAATGTACTGACATTTGGTGGGGAAAAAATAAATCAACGGAATTAATTATTCCAACAAAATTTAAAAAAAACACAGATAATATTAATTGAAAGTGATTTTTTAAAACGAGTTGCTCCTCCATTGGATTGGTATCAGTTTATTCGGGATCTGTGGAACTATGAGTGAAAGTCGATGCATTGTGTTGACGGTACGGATAATGCGTACCTTACTCATGCAAGAGCCCTGACACAACATTGTAATTTATTTGATGTTCTTTTATCTTTGTGATTTCATGGGTATAGTAATTGTTGTGCTCTTTTGTCTTGGAACTACCGTAACTATACTTAATACCGGTATAACAGATCATTGTGAACTGGGTATGAGAGAGTCTCTGCAAAAATACACAACGTCATTTTCGGTAGAACACAGTTGGGATTCCTTGCACTCACAGGTGGTGCAGTTAATGTAGCCCATCATAAGATAAAATATGACTGTATGTTTTGATATATTTACCTAGCATATTGTTGTGCTTTTTAATTGTTTCAGTTGAGTTGCTGTGGTGTTACAAGGAGGACAGACCATATAGTCCATGGGCCAGTTCCGGATTTCTAATGCGTAGACATAACATTTGTGTGTGGAGCCACTTCTGACAATGAAACTGATGACAAAATATCCAGGAATCATAGAGCTGTAAATACCAATTTTTTTACTGTAACTACTTAAATGCCGCATTTGGTTTATCGTTTTCAAGTTTATAATGCTTAATTTTCGGGCATGTCTATCAGTGTTACAAGAAAAGGATAATATCGCCTATGCGGTTGCCGCAGGTGTTACATCGTTTGTCATATTGCTGTTCGCAGTGGTCGGCGTGTTGATTTTACCCCGCAAGTTTAGGAATCGCCGTTTGATAATAGCAGAAAAAATGTGATTTCTAAAGAAAGTGTTATGATTTATTGCAGATTCAAGTACAATAAACATATTATATACAAGATTATAGTAAATTTTGAATGCGAGATTTAGAGATATTATAAGTGTCATTATTCATACATATTGGAGAATAAAGTTAAAAACGGCAGCACATGCTGATTGCACTTGGTACGATACTTATCGATTAAACACTTTAAACAAGATTAAGGGCACATGATAGCTTCTACCCGTACTCCTCATTATAACTAGCATTGAGCGGAGACATTACACGTTTTATCCCTAATCCTTATCGTAAACATACAACACAAACCTTACAGATCGCATGTCCATTCTGCTTAACATTTGTCGTAAGATCATTAAACCTGCATATGTCGGGCACTGCAACTAGTCCATGCACAAACAATGCTGGTTTGATGATCATTCACCTTATTGCTACCATTTCAATTGTTGATACATTTTATTGCTTATATGGTTCTCAACTTATCTATAAATCAATTATGTCCAGGTAATTAGCAAGCATACAAGTAGGTGGAATAAAAATTTTGTCAAATTAGGATGTCTTACAATTAATGTTACCTTGTATTTGTATGCCATAATAAGAAAGATGGGATAATAAATTGTTTTAGTTGTCGTTTTCCGTTCTTTCTTTTTGCACTCTGTGCTGTTTTGGTTATATCTTTGATCTGATGAACAATGGATGGTGCACTTCAACACATATCATCAATATAAAACACCATACCTTTAATTCCGGGTGGGTACTTAATACATGTTTTTGTATGATCGCATGATGGTATTTGGTCATAGTGGAGACAATTTCCACTTATAAGATTAAACATGAGCTTTTTGTGTTCCAATTTTGACCCTGATCTTGTGCCTTTCGTAGATATGCAAGGCATGCCAAACTTGGCTAACATGATATATTTTTCTTTAAAAATACCGATATTCATTTGTTGATCAATCTCGTTGCTGATGCACAGTTTCGTCATCTCGGTGCGTATCTCCTCAGCCAAAAACTTTGTAAGTTTATTTTTCGAATTGCTGGCCGTTATTTCAAAAAGCAGCATTCCTTGCTCGATCAGATTGTGTATAGGAATGTACGTAGGTGTCAATGGTACTGGCTGTGATGCATCCGTATCTTGCCATTGTTGTGACTGCAAGCATAGAAACAAAAGGAAAATATGTATCGCATTATAATTTTTACCCTTGGTGCTATATCACAAACATGCAGCGCAACAGTATCATTTACTGTGTATAGTACAGTATTCCTTTACAATCTTGCAGTTTCCGCTTTTGTTTGATCTCCTCCTTCCGCCCTTATGAAAGTTTTTATCTGTGTATCCTTTGTCAAGAGGATTACCTGATCAAGTAGCTTATTTAATTCCACTTTACTCAGCTCTGAGGGTCTGGACATTTTGCATCTTAATGCCGGAGTTGGATACAACAATGAATAGGTATCCACCAAAGCTTGTTTGTACGATTATGCAGTCGCCAAATCACAGAATAAAGTTGTAATATTGATGTTCGTTGTTACGCATTTTGTCTGTGAGAGCCTTTTACGCTTCAAGTAGTGACTGACGCAGAACCAGATCGGAAGACAGCTAGACCTTAGAGGTAGTCACCAGGATGCTCATGAATTGGGGAGCTTTATAACAAAGGATTAAATAAGAACAAATGTTTTTTACAGTCCTATGTTAGATGAGTTAACTTTTTTCCTCTTAATGACACTCGTACGTACAATTGTTTTATCAACTGCTTAAAAGTAGCATTAAATGTCATTTATGTTATGGTAAAGGGGAAAAATTTGTCTGTTTAGCCGGTGATTAACGATCAAAAGGAACATTACAATATGATTTCTTAAGGTCGTTAACCACCCGTTAATTATACCTGATTTTTCTTACTCCAGCAAACTTGATATGTTCATCCATCTGGATGGCAGATTTGGCGTAATTTTTAATAAAAATACTAGACCGTTCGCGTAGTTCCATATCTGACAGGAAGACATCCATCAACTCAGTCGAAGAGACGGCGTGTGTGTATATCTGGGACTGCAAAAATCGTAAATAAAATAAACAATAGCTAAATATTTTATAATTTATGAGTGTTTGTTTAGGAAAGTTGTTCAACAAGTTGGAATAAAACTTACACTGGGGTGAGGTTCCAGATAACTAATTTCATACGGGATTAGGGATCATTTTTGAATTGGGGGAATGCGTTTGTCTCTGTTGTGTTGTTGCAAATAAATTCAAAAATTCTATCATGGACAGGCTCCGTCTCGTACTCGTATGTTCCGAAGAAATATTTGATGCTCTTGATTGTAGGATGCTGATTCCGAGAATCATCTTGTCACACCCATGTTTTAAATTCTCTTTCCCTAAAAACACGTTCTGATTTGTTTGTGTGGATACACTACATCCGGCCATGGAATATTTAACTGCGTCATAATTGTAGAACGTAACCCTAAAGTTTCTCAAATTGCCCCAGTAAGAAAAATTTTGGTGGTCAATAAGAAGCCAGTGTTATTTTATGAAAGTAAAGTTAATATTCTTTGGCTTGCAAAATATAGTCAGAAATGATTCTCAGATTGCCCCATGGGAGGATACGCAAAGATTATATATGTATGTATTTTTCTCTGTCAGCCAATTAGAAGCAAGAGTTGGTACCTAGTACCTAGTAGGAACTTGTGTTAAATAATTTACAAGTCGTGTATTTGATGTGCTTTTATAATGCATTTTGAATGATACCAAACACGGTATACTTAAATGGTTAGATATAGCTTTAATCGTTGGATGGTATTGGAGGGTAAGGAGGAAAGTAATACATACCATTTATAAATAGCACTTGTAATTTGCTGAAGAATGATACCAAACACGAGGTATCTAGGTATACCGTTTCAGGAAATAACGTTGGAAGAACATGGAGGCAATGGGAGGGTTGATTAGAACACACCAGTGAATTATAAGGGAATGTTACCTCCTTAAAAACTTGAATTAGAGCTGGCTTGATTGACTGAAAATTTTTTAAATTCTGGATTTAGGGATTCCTGGAAGGCATAGGCCAAACAAGCACTCTGTTTTGTCGGGTTTTGCACCCTTTTTTACTGTTTTTAACTCCTAGTGAAGAAATATCGTAATTGGGGTGATTTAGCCGCTAAATGGAACCCGGAATGGTTCTTTCTACAGAAATTTATTACCACCGATCTTATCACCCGTATCTAGCCGTTTTATCACCCCAAATTAGATTTTTCTACATGAGGAGCTAAAATCGGCAAAGCTTAACGATTATTCCTATTCTAATTGGAGGATTAGGTTTCCTGTGAAACGTGAAGAATTCGATTAGAGGAGGAGGATTATATAAATTATTACTGTTGCAATTCCCGTAAAATTCTACTGAAAACATATCCGCGTTCCTTTTTCAGATGTTTTCGTCTTCAATTCATGTATTCATAAAAACCTAAGTACACATATAGTCCCAATGCAACCAGAAGTCTGTTTTGGAGCGTAGTGTTTATTTGGAGCATTCCAAAATCAATAAATGCTAACATTTATGCAAATATACAAATCAACCAATATTTGATTATGGACTTAACTGGTATCTTGATTTTAAGCATAAATTTTTAATTTCATGACCTCTTCTGTTTTAAAGTTTGAATTCTTGAGAAATGTAGAAAGTTTAAAATTCATCGGGGTACTCAAATGCATTGGCAAATAAGCAACACGTAAAACGTAAAGCAACTCATTTTAGAGTTTTTTAATGTACCATATAATACGAAGCAAAACCATAAAGCTGCATAAAACATTTGAAAAGTTATACACGTATATTTACTGACATGTACCAGAAGCAAAGTGATGGACAACTTAGCATTTGGATATGCTTGTAGCAGCATACGGGTCCCGTTGAATAGGCATGTATTTATATTTGAGGCTCACAAAATACCTAAAACAAAACCCGGATACATACTTCCTCAAATCATTAAATCTTTTAAGAGGCATGATCTACAAAAATCTGCCTACCTCCTTCATTCCTCTGCTTGAGATACACTACCTATTGATAACGTAGCCATTCACCGTACACATATATACTTTCGTGTTTCAATGCCTTAAATGGTAGAGCTTACGTGCGTAAACTCATGTAAAACCTGCCTAGTGAATTCCAAGGCTTTAGGTACCTCTTTAAGTTACTATTTTGCTATCGCCATACATCCCCACAAACGAAACAATTAGCTTCATACCGACGTGCTTGTAAGATTTGCTTCAGTTTTGTTTTCGTCATCCAAGACTCAGGTTCACTTTTAGAGACTAACGCTTGTTAAGACGGAAAAATGGTTTTGGGCATTTAAAATGCAAGTAAAGTAAAGAAAATATCCCTGGTTTGAACTTCATTGCTCCTTGTCCGTGTCTCAAGAGTATAGACCTTTTATGCGTAGCTCAAAACAATACCTACGACAGATCTTTCAATTCTTTGAAAAGTTGTACAGAAATATCCATTGATATTTGTATTTATCTCCCGTCTTTTATGTTGTATTAATGTGAGCATTTCGTTCTGCTGGTGATTCTTTTAAGTGATTCTTCGTAAGCGAGTTTAAAAGTTACAGAAGAAAATTAAGCTTACATAAATCAAATCATTATGCCAGACAAACAACACAGGTGCAATATTTGCGACAAAATGATTTCAACTAAAACAGAGTTAAACACGCATACGCGAGTGCATACGGTAGAGAGACCTTACAAGTGTGATGTGTGCCAGAAGAGTTTCAAACAACAGAGTGGATTAATTCGTCATAAACGAGTTCACACTGGGGACAAACCCTACATTTGCAACGTATGCCAGAAAGCGTTCAGCCGATCCGGTTCCCTTAAAAGACATCAATTGATTCATACAGGGGAAAAGGGTTTAAATGTGACGTCTGCGAAATTAAATTTTCTCTGAAAAGTACTTTGACAAGGCACTTAAGAGTGCACACTGGTGAAAAACCTTACTCGTGCGAAAAATGTCATTTATCATTCACACAATTAGGTACCTTAAAAAGTCACCAAGAAACACATCTCAAAGAAAAGCGATATCAATGTGACATCTGCAGGAAACCATTCCAGACAACACATGGTCTATACGTGCATAAACCAATGCATTCTGATCAATACAAATGTAAAGTATGTGGTCATCGCTGCCATAGCAAATCACAGTTACGTCAGCATCAGAGAATCCACACTGGCAAACGACCTTTCCAATGCAACTTGTGTGAGATGAAATCCACTCTCATGCCGAACCGAGACCGTCAAATCCGCGCGCACTTGGGTGAAAAGCCAGAAAAATGTTTGATTTGCAGCAAACGATTTTCTGATAAAACTTGTCTGCAAAAGCATATGAGTAAACATTTTGGTAAGTTACATAATTTAATTTGGAAGTGCACACAATGTTTCTAGGCCTGTTTTTTATGTGGTCGAAATAATCAAAATTTATCCTTTCAATGTTTAATATTAGGAGTACGACAATCTGAGTGCTTGTTCTGCTGTAAGCTGATGCCAGAAGATTTGATGCAAACGCACATTTGGAGGCACACTGGAGAGGTATTAAAAACTGTTTTATGCGGATAAAACTTGAATTAATTTAAAGTTCAGCCGAGTTCATTCAAAATCGTCAAATCTGAGTATTCATTTAAGAATGGTTTGTAGCACTGTTGCTGTAAAGGAGATTCTTTCCTAACATAGTTTTAAATGTTTACCGCTTCGTTTTTTCTTACCAAAATATAATGAAGTGCACTTATAAATAGTTAAGTGTGTTAGCTAATTTACCTTAATTCAGTTTCAATTGAGTTACCGTTTTCGAAAGTTGATATCTTGTTGATAAAAGTTTCTAAAATGTTTTAATTATCATTGATATTGATGTGATAATAGTTCATTTGCTCGAGATTTTCTACAAAAAAAGATCAAGTGTAATTGCAGTTATTGATATTTCTCATATTTGGATGAACAAATGCTTTACCATTACCTTAAAAACCAATTGCACCATGAACTGTCGAAGTATAAAGAATTATTAAATAAATTTTATTTGTAAGTCAAACTGCGTGTTTCTAATATTTAGAGTTACACTTCACTAGCATTTTCACATAATAACATGCTTACGAAAAAGATCTTCAAACAACATGGTCAATTGCTTTATATCCGCCATCAACATTGTGTCCATGTTGCTCGGAAGACTGATGGCGTCTTGATGGAGTTCCTGGTCTCCATAACTTTAATAATAAGTTTCCTTTAATAATGTGTCGGGAAGAACTGCCGATAACCCCTTGTTGGTTATCTTGCTTCCTAAAATCAGTCTCATGGGACTTGGACTAATTTCTGTGGAGATTTTTTTAAATGAAGCATCTATGTAATATTTCATGTGTATTTAGGTGTTTGTTCCATTTTCCCAAGAACCCAACAGCGCAGACTTAAATCTCTTATTTGTTTCCATTCTGGAACCAGCTTCTTTTCATTTATCTTATCCAGCCATGTATTTTCCAGAGCTAGTCGCTTCTTTAATAATTCAATTTGCTCGTGACTGCTCGACCTCAAGGAAAGCATGGCCGGTTTTAGGGTCTTTCCGAAACCCCAGAGACATGTACTGGAGTACTCTGGAATTCTTGCAAACGAATTACGACCTTTCTTCCAAGTACTCTCTTTAACCAATGTAGAATCTCGTTTGATGATAAGAAAGACATTTGTTGTGACACCAGTGCTATTTTCCTGGGGTGATTAATTGCGTGCATAAAAACATCCAGATCCAGAGAATGGAATGTCGTCCGGTAATATTTGGTTCAACTCGACTGAGATCCAAGTCGATAATCATCATCGTCTTCTTTCAAATAAGTCGGAGTTGATCGCATCCCAACTGAATTGGAGAGGTGGGTGAACGTCTATGCAAATGCCTTCTTGCCAAAAGTGACTCGTCACCTGGAAAATATTAGATGCAACAAGGCTCTTAATACTGCGGTCAAAGTAATAGAAATCCGGAATTTATCAAATGGATTAATTAGTGGGGAGTTAACTCTCAAAAGCCATGGAGTACTACACAAAAAGAGAAAAGAAGGCATTCAAGTTTGATATCTGTCAAAAATACTTTCCAGTGAAAAAAGTTCCAAAATCCACAGGACAGGTGACGAAAGTGATTGGAGGTGTCACAGGCCAACTCCTCCTCACCACCAATTCCTGAAAAAAATTAAGAAACTTGTCGAGATTTTTTTTATTTTCCGTTGGTTTTTTGCAACCAGTAAAAGTTTATTCCACAATTGTTGGAGTAATTCACGAGAACGTTAATGTATTTTTGCAAAAAATTTAATCTGTGCTATTCATTGGCACTTTACCACCTTTTAAATTATGAAACTTTTTAAAAACCAGTCAGCATCATATTCTACATGAAGGATTAGTTTTCCATTCAAACTATCAGGTTTTGATTAGGGGGGCCACGTACTTCATTACCATTGTTTCTCCCATAAAATTCGACTGAATGCTTATAACAGTTCATATTGAACACCTTACATAAAACATTTAGCCCCAATGAAATCAGAAGTCTTTTTCGAAACGAAATATTTAGTTACAACATTCCAAAATTAGTTAATGCAAATACTAAATACTTTTTGAATTAAGATGAATTGTGTTGTAATAAATTTTTTGTAAGTATTTCAAAAATATGTTTCAGAGGCAGTTTTATTCATATTTGGCAACAAAATACCTTCGGAATAATTCAAGATTATTGCATTGATAACATTCATAATAACCGATTTTTTAAAAATAAACCGCAATTCAAATCACAGCTGATGACTGATTATTCTTGCTGAAACCCTTTACATAACATTATGTGGGAACATTTGACTACAACCAAAGTCTACAAACTATAAAAATAGATCAAATCTATTTTGATCCGCAATCATAGACTTGATGTCCTAGTTTAAGAAATACATCCCCTTTGCAGAATTTCAGGTTTTTTGATTTTCGATGATAAAATCCAGCTCAAAACTTTGTACAGCTATCAAAGTTATGTTGATCATCAGTTGGAGGTCTTCCTGGTCGCTGAATAAGATTTCTTGGTGTTTATTTTTATTTAGATTTCATTGGCAGATGGCTTCAATTTTCTGTGAAATAAAGGCGTTGATTCCTACTTTTTCCTTGCGAATAAAGGGAAATAGCGCTTAAACCTAAATTTTCCTATCGCTTCACTTCTGAAAATTTATTAGCAGTCTCTTTCCGTCTTCTTCAGCCAGTTTTTCATCATCGCTAGCAGTTGTTTGGAATCGTCTAGTCGCTAGAGAGTCTCCAGTTAAAATGAAGGCTTGATAGCATTTCAAGATACCCCCTTCGGCTTCACGAGTGGCAGGGACTGAAATCTTCTAGAATTCCGGCGAAATAATTTTTGTTGCATTTTGACTCCCCTGCTTACTTACTGATCGATATTCTTTATGGATGTTTTTGAGAAAACTCGGAGGGGAGGGTTTCCGAACTGGAAGTTGAAAGAAAATTATAAAATATGCAAGCAAAATAAAGCAGGACTAGGGAACAAGCTACTATTGAAAAAAACTGCTCATCACATCTTTCTTGATGTTTTCATAAAACCCAATAAATTATTCCACCCACTTCTTTTCTCCCAACAGCCTTTAATTTTTGTCATAGCATTCCAAAAAAATATGACACAAAAATTCGGAAGTCTGTTTTATGTTTAAAAAATATAGTTCTAGATGTAGTAGTTGACTTTTTAAAGTGCAAACTAGGCTTTTGCAAGTTTAAACATTCGTTCAATTAGCTTCATACACCAAGGTTTTAAATAAACTGATATCATTCATTCAAAATCAAATTCCCTTTCTCATTTTGTCACAGTATTCACGAAAACATGTATAAAATAAAGCAGTTACTCACTGAAGACTTGACTTAGTAATTCAATTTAATGTTCAAGTCTGCTTATTGTTATGTACAATATAAGCTCAGAGAAGAAAGCCATAAATAGCTACTTCCCATTACAACACTCCATATAAAAGAATATGCATGTGCAAGTAGTATCGCCTAGTAGAAAATACTTTGGGACAAATAACCTAACATTTCAGCGTAAACATTTCCTCGTACTTCAAAGCTTTATAGAGGCATAGCTTACGTCCACAAACTCAGGAAAAACATGTCTGCTAAATTTAGGAGCTTTAGGTACCTCTTAAGTTTCCTAGATTATATTCCACCTAACACTCCCACGAACTCAACAACAAGCTTCATCCCAACTGTATGTAGGATTTACTTCTCTATTGCTTATGTGTTCCAAGTACTTTGCAAAGAAAAAGGATGGCTTCGCGGATTCAAGTTGATAATATTCAAGCCGATACAATTTCTCAAGTTTTAACTAATACGCATTCGAACCCATCCAGTAACAGGTTAGCCTTTGCGTTCGCAGCTCAAAACGATAAGTTTTTCGTTTCTTTGAATATATTTTCATTAATATTCATCTTTTAAAAATAATAAAAAGATCCCTGGTGTGTAAAGTTCTAGTTATTCGAACATTTTATTCTTCTGGTGATTTTATTTGACTTTTCGAAAAGAGTATAAATTTTTTTAAACAATTCAATTTAAAGACATCAAGTCACAATGCCAGACAAACGGCACAAGTGCAATATTTGCGACAAAATGTTTTCAAGAATTCAACATTTAATTGAGCACACTAGAGTGCACACGGGAGAAAGGCCCTACAAGTGTGAAGTGTGTCAAAAGGGGTTTAAAAAAGCAGGCGCATTAACTGTTCACAACCGAACGCATACAGGGGACAAACCATACGTTTGCGGCGTATGCCGCAAAGCATTCAGAAATTCCGGATATCTTAAAAAACATCAATTAATTCATACAGGGGAAAAGAGTTTTAAGTGTGACGTCTGCGACAAAATATTTTCTATGAAAAGTACATTGACAAGTCACTTAAGAGTGCATACTGGTGAGAAACCGTACTCATGCGAGATATGCGGGTTATCATTCGCTCAGATATCCACTTTGAAACATCACCGAGACACACACTCCAACGAAAAGCAATATGAATGTGACATCTGCAGGAAACAGTTCAAGACAACAAAAGTTCTATATTCACATAAACAAGCGCATTCAGATCGACACAAATGTAAAGTATGTGGTCATCGCTGCCAGAGCAAGGCAGAGTTACGTGTGCATCAGAGAACCCACACTGGCGAACGACCTTTCCAATGCAATTTGTGTGAGAAGAAATTTACTGCTATATCGACCCGAGACAGCCACATCCGCGGGCACTTGGGTGAGAAACAAGGATACTGGACGTCCATTGTAAATCCCGAGGAAATTAGGGGAACGTCTAAAAACATGGAGGTGGTGTACACAAAATGTGCCATTTTTCGCTTAAAATTTTTTTTTGCATACCTGCACATTCGAGCATGCGCAATCCGGGAGACATCGAATTTTTGACCCCGGGGTTGATTTGACCCCAGGGGGCGGGGTCAAAAATCAAAACTTGGAGAAACTGGCTGAAATTTGGTACACCTACGCTTTCAAACATGGAGAATCTGGATTAAAAAGAATTTTTGACCCCGGGGTTGATTCGACTCTAACACACAGGTTTGGAAGCCAATATTTACAAAAAAGTAGGCCAAATAAATAAATGTGGAACAAGTTTCGCTCATATTTCGTTCATTTTATGGAATTTGTACCTGGATCATGCTGCAAATCCTTATTTTTAGATCGAATTTTACTCTTAACCAAGCATAGATGGTTTCTGAAACCCAAGTGGAAATTGCATTCCTATTTGAAAAAGAGTCACACAATGGACTTTGCGTAGCCTTGATTGATACGGCAATGCTGAAAAGGGTATGAAAGTGAAGTTTGCTGTTTGTAGTGACAGTGATTTTAGAGGTAGATTTTTCTGTTGAAATCTTTCCATAACTTACGGCATCATAAACTCCCATTTGCTGCATGCTTGCTATTCTTTCAGGATAAAGCATTTGCAAATAATTGCGCATTTAGTGCATGAAGTATGAACATATCTGATAAACTGAACTGTGTTAAGCAATAGAGTAGCTTTTTTTAGAATCGACCTGGTACGGACACTCGAATTTTTGTTTTCAACAATTTTATGTGTAATGAGAGCCCTCTATAAGATATGCTTATTGGTGAATTGTTTTTGTCTGTATCTTATTGTACACAAAAAAATAAAAATGTTTTATTGTTTGACGCGGCCGCTATTGGGGGCCGTTTTTCTCAGAAACTAAAAAAGATAGCGATATCAGCCTACCTGCGTTAGATACAGTATAAAAAACTGAGATTACGTCTGTTTTAAAAATATGAAATACGTAAAATCCGTTTTTTAAATAAATGAAAATTTTGGTTTTCGCTAAAGTTTAACGTTGGCACAAAAAGTATGACTACAATTAATTTTTGTCAAAGTTTTTAAACTGTTTTAATTTGTTTAATTATTACATATTTGAGATTTTCGAAAAAGACGTAATCTCAGTTTTTTATTTTGTATTTAATGCTGGTAGACTGGTATCGCTATCTTTTTTAGTTTCTGAGAAAAACGGCCCCCAATAGCGCCCATGTCAAAGCATTGAATATTTCATTATTTTCGTACACATTAAGATACAGACGAAAGCAATGCACCATTAATCGTCACGTATAGAGAGCTCTCCTCACAAATAAAACTGTTGAAAACAAAAATTCGAGTGTCCGTACCAGGTCGATTCTAAAAAAAGCTACTCAATACTGAACTCAATATGATGATATTGATACTCAATATTGACTTTGTGTGAAGGAGGGAATTGTACCAGCCAACTCCATCTAAACGTCTTAAAATTCACTAGAGAAAGTAACGACTAATGATCTGTTTCATGAAATCCATTGAATGGTTCTAGCCTTAGGTTCTAGGTTCTGTCTGAAATCTACAAAAGGCCATTCCTGTGTCTGCTTTTAATAAATATGGAATGAATATTTATAGACATAACGGAGCCAGGTGGAGCTTTCCAGGAGTATTGTGGCGGTTTCACAGGTAACGTGGGGTTTTAGGAGTAACGAAAGTGTTTTTGAGAGTAGCGTGAGGATTTCATGTGGAACTGAGGGGGTTTCATTATGAAGTGGAATTTTCCCATATTAGTGAGTTTAGTTACTTAGTTATTTTAGAGATTTTCTCTAGCAACATTTGCTTATTTCACAATATGTACATCTATAGCTTTTCTATGTTTCCCATTGTAAAAAACCTTGCTTATAACTGAATATAGAGCCATCCTTTTGACTTTTAATTTGACAAATTTCACTTCTAAAAGTTTAAAGGGTCACTGGCGAAGAAAATTTTTGCTTAGAAACTCATGACATATTTGCAATAGTGAAAGTGTTTAAAACACAAGCAAACCGACTGCATCCGGATTTGTGAACAAAGTGTAAAAGAAAGCGTGCTTCACAAAAACAAATTGGTCAGTCCACACGACATGTCTTTCATTTCCACAACCATAGGAATAGCTACCACAGCAGAATAGAGCACAGGCAGGTTACGTGTTCCCAGTGACTTTGTCTCGAATATCATCATGAAGTGTGAACGCCACCATCAACCTTAATATGCAATTTGCTTCTAGTGGAAACATGAGTGAGTAGGCAAAAGTCCTGAATGGATCTTATAAATAAATATATACTTTATCATTGCTAAAGGGCTTAAATACAATTATTCAAGACATGCATTTAACTAATAAGCTGAAGTTTGGAGATTAAACTTGTTTTTTTGTCAAAACTTTCATATATTATTCATTCACTCACTGCCTATTTCTGCTAACATTGAATATAGATTTCTCAACGTGAACGTGGTTTCAGGTTTACGTTGACGTAAAAAGTATTTAAAATGCCATTTAAAGTATCTAGCAATAAAAAGCAAAATCATCAGGCAAAGTACTTCGTTAGTACTTACAAGATATTTGTCGCCCTTCCAATCTAAACTCTAGGGAATAACACTCTTGTTAATACGGAATAAAAGACACAAATGGTGCTTGAAGAAACAGTGATATTAGAAGGAACATCGAAATCACGCATTAATTACAGGAACACGAGGAATTGATACGCTTTGTTCTTTTCGTTTGTGGATTAAAGCAGATTCTTAGATACAGGAAGCAAAATGCTGCGGTCAACTCTCTCTGTGTAATTTTAAATTCAACTAGATAAAGGAGTTACTATAGAGCTCTGTTATATCTTGCATTTGAAATCTAAAAGTTACCCTTCCCGTCACACAAACAGTTTTGAAGAAGAGAATACAAGTGAAGCATTTTAAATGTAGAAACAATGATTTTGGAAGTTTTATGACAAGTGGACGTCCTCAAAAATGTTTTTTGTTTTCTCTCTCTCTCTTTGTAGGTAAAAGCACGGTTTTAAACAGGTTAGCATTCGTCCAAAACGGAAACATTTGCCTTTGAAGTCATGTTTTCAGAAAAATTTGTAACTCTCTTAGCTTTTTTTGCTGTAATGATAATTGCACTTTGATCAGATTGATTAAGACCAAAAAAACTCTGTATGCCGAAAATCCGGACATGAGATAAGATTGCAATTAGAGATAAATCTATGATCAACTGTAGGTAATATTTCTGCTTATAGTGGAACATTGGAATGTCTCTAGAGTCGGGACTTTTTTGTCCTGCCAAATTTGCTTCTCCTCGAGCACTGCGACCATACCATCATCCAATTTAATTTAACTTGATTCATTTTACAATCTTTGCTAGTGTAATATATTCAGCTGCAAAAGCATGTGCGATTCTTATGATTCTGGGATGAGAGAGCATCCAAATCAAATATACGTAACACGACAGCTGACTCAGTCACGTATGTAAAATACAAGCAGTTTATTATGTGGTTTTTGAAATCGAAGCTTTCATTTTGATTCTCTTTAGCTACTGGCGTTAGTTAAATGGAAGAGGATTATCTGCCATCGAAAATAAAAATTGTACCTCGGCAAGGGATTTTTTTGCCATCGAATTGGCATTTTTTTCGATGGCAAGATT
>JAQIXX010003515.1:0-19406 GCA_034700605.1 Willowsia nigromaculata | reverse complement strand
GATCAGACCCCAATCTTTATAAAGAAACAAATTCACCTCGTTACATTCATGGTTGCACTCGGAAAATTGCTCAAGCAGTCAAAAACCAAATGAATCCTTCTAACCCTCATCGTCATGGAGACGAACCATCACTTTTCCTTCTTTGGGAGTGCGCCCTCCATCCAGTTTTACTTCAATTGTCTAAAAGCATTCAACGGTAATGCATCACCATTTGTTTATCAAAAAAGTCATAAAGTTGATACTGGTGAATGTATTTTTCAAAACCTTAATCATTTTTCTTGGAATGTGGCGTTGACGTAATGGCCTTATAGTCGTAGTAATCTCATCCTCAAGCTCAAGTTCCTCCTCGGAAGAGCTATTTACCCTAGCACATATGACTCCAGCAGATTCATCGTCATTGCAGTCGTGAACACCCCAACCGTTGTGACGACAATCGACCAGCGCATTTTCCGTTCCATCGCAATAAACGTTATCCAACCAGAATCCTGCAATGAAGTTTGAATTGAAAATATTGTTAACATGAAAACTTAATAAATGTAACTAGTATATTTTCTAAAATCCTAAACTTACCATTAGATTTGCCAAATTTTCCAGTATGAGTTGCCCTATAGACAACCCTTCCATCTTCGATTTTGGTATCCTCAGAATAACCAAGATAACGACACACAACTTTGGCGTCCTCTTTGTCCCACTCATCGTCACAAATTGAGCCCCACCTCCCATCATGAAAGACTTCTACCCTTCCTTGATATTCGTGTCCTCCGTCCATTAGACGAATGCTTCCTTCGACAGGTGCCAATTTCATGAGTTTCCTCACAAGTGAGGCTTTCTTATTGCGATCCTCACGTCTTTGTCTTCTTCCTTCTTGGCCATGTTGATGACGCACTTTTTCACTCCACACTACTTGCAGAAAAAGATCATTCACCAGAACCAAGCAAACTACAAACAGACAAAACAATTTACTTTTATTTTGATAACAATATGTCATCTTAGCAGCAAATAATTTTTTCTCAACCGAAAAATCAGAAATGAAGTGAAGTATGATTTTCTTCCTGTCATCAATTCATAACTGAAATCCATTTCGTTTATTGGCAACTTTAATGAACGTAAACTCATGCTTTATTTGATTAGGAGATGAATGTGCTACGTGTGGGATGAAATTGATGTCGATCAAGGACTAAAACTGGAGGAAGGTCAGAAGGAAACAAGATTGATAACTCACCCAGATTTTATGGAGTCCCAATCATACGACCACTCCAGACATGAGCGTTGTTGTCCATTTTTCGCGATTTTCTGGAAAGCTAAACGTATGTAATTTTTTTCTGTTGTTGGCACCTATTCGGCCTCATTGCATCATTAATAATTAGTACTTAATGAATGACATCTTAAATATGAAATAGGTATATATGCAATGTGTACCTAACTATCTCCTCGAAACAAAACGAAAAAAAGGAACTTGGCCCCGAGAGAATTCTTCATTAAGAAGCTTGACACACTATTACTGACAGTGACTTTGACGAAAACAATCTTTTTACGACATGTCAAAAGTTCAAGCAGGATGCGATCGCCAACGTCATAAAATCAAGACCAAGAACACGAACTTGATGTAAAAGTAGGTAATTAAAACATAAAACAGGCAAAGTCGATTTTAATTTTAATTACTGACTCATCACTTTAATGGACAATGAAAGTGAATTGAAAGAAACAAGTAAATTTTCTTATGCATATTAGATATCATCAGTCTCGCACATAAGATGTATCAGTACCATCAATAGGCAACTTGGAAGGAAAGTGTTAACCAAACAACTTGTTAATGAAGTATCAGTTGTGACATACTTAATTAAATCGGCATCATAATCAAATTAATACAAATAATCATATAAAATCTGTAAATTCACAATCATGTAATTCAATAACGAGATTTATCATCTTATTCTCAGTAACACATATAGTATTGCAATTCTACATTTCCACTTATTATGTTAAAATAATACATTAATATGATTTCTCATTTAACCTCCGCTCTTACCTCCCCTCATTACTTCCCTTGAATTTCAGAAAATCGAAACAATAGTAACCATTCCTAACACAATTGTTCTCGTCGCAAACCCTCACAAAACATTTTACAAATCCTATCACATTTCTTTTGAAGCAACTCAACATCTTCAAGTCTCCAAACCAACTCCATTTCTTCATCCTGTTGCAAGTCAATATTCTTGACAGGTATTTCGATGCCGTGGAATTCCGTAATATTGCAACTTTAAAGGGCCCTATACCTCTTGCATTTTTACAAAAATCCTGTAGCTTAATCTCCATTTACCGCAGTGTTAAAATCAGCAACTTTGGCTCATAAACACCACCAGCGCAATGTTTTTGAGAGTTAACCCGTTTACAACAGCAATTAAGCTGGGCAAGACTTTTCGATTGATATACAACGTTTTACTGACTTTCGATTAGCTCAGACCCCAGTAAAGAGGCATAGGGTCCTTCGATTGTTAGGGACTTGGCAGAGATGAATGGAAATGGACATTAGGTAGTACTTTTAATACAATGCATAAAAACAGATATAGAGGATGGATTGTAAACGGTTGTATGTGATTGTGAATTGCATGCTTTTTCTTAAAAATCATCTATATCTTCGTAACTGATTCCTCTGGTGTCTGAGACTTTAGAAGAAATAAAATTTTCCTCTAAATCATAATAGACTTGGCTATAGCGGAAAGAGCAAGATGTTTCAATATACCGCACTGCTTTAATTTAATTACAAACTAAAACCATCATTCATTCTGAATAGCACTGGTTACTGTTGCCGACATTAACTTTAGTTTTTGTCTAGTCATACTATGATACAATAGTAATTAATGATTAATGGGCAGAGTGAACACTCGTGAATCGTACATAAAACTTTGTGATGTTTTTCAAAAAATATAGGTATGCATATTTAATTTTCGTTTATTTAATTGATTGAATTTCCCATGTTCATATCTTTAATTGCAGGTCATCTGCTATTAATTCATAATATTTTTCTTATACTTAAACCTACACAACTATAGCCCATTGGAAAACACACAAGACAAGGTCTTTCCTGCTCTGCCTTTGCTGTGCATACAATATTGACAATTGGCAATCAATTTTATTGCTTGGAAGTTTGCAGATACCGAGTTAATCAATACGTGAAAATAATAAAACAACATCACAATTATGAATAAGTATTTGGCGAGGGTGGTAATAAAGTCAAAAGTAGCGCAGTACAAAAACAATATCAAAATTAAATACTTCACCTCAGAAAAGTTCTCATGTTTTAATGCTCTCAAGAATATTCGTTGACATAATCAAAAACATATTTCCTGGAAATTTGGATGTTTGGGTTATGGAGGAAATTTGGAATCGGACATTGTATTGCTAGCATATTTACTGTCAATTGTGTTGGGCTCATTTCGTTTATTTTGCTATAACACTACTAAAATTTCTACATCACAATTTCCCAGTTAAATGCTAGACTGGAAGTGTTAAACAAATTATTAAATATTCATGAGTGTCACTTTTGTCGTGTATTCTCGCTTCCCTGCTTGCCTGCTTCGCTCATGTTCGTTGTCTTGTCTCCTTCCACCTTCCTCCGCATTTTCTAGTCTACTTTGTTGTAAGCCTAGCCGTAAGAAAATCGAAGGCTCTTTCCTTTTCTCTGATCAACAAAATCTGAAGGTTATTTCAGGGGCAGAGGTGTGCGCAACCTAAAAGTCCACTAATTCAGGAAATTTTACACAAAATCTAGAACATTCTCAAAAGTCAATTAATTCCCGTATAACATGACTATCAGCGATAAAATCAGCAAACCCTACAACCAATAAAATGGCTACAGAAAGAGCTTAATGTTCAAAGCAACGTTAAAATATACTCTAAATATTATGCATCATCTCATGCTGCTAGTTTCATAAGTTGAAAACGTGTAAATGTTTCATTTAATTAAATTTAATCTTTTGTTTGTCTTGTCATTCATGAAAAAAGGTTTTTCTGGAGTTTTTTTTTTGGAATAAGCGTCATGTCAGCGTATTCTTCTCACACCTCTACTTATAAAGGAAACAGCGAGAGTCGATCAACCAACCAGAAAGTTCCAAGTGTGGATGGTGAAATTAGGGGAAGGTTAGCTTTACATGGAGCAGCTGCCAGGGCAGCAGGAAGCACAACAGTTAGTTTGACATTTTTGTCCTACTTTACTTCTCTCCTGCTCCAATTTTCCACTCAGCATGCATGCTCTCTCGCTAATCGTCGTCCACTTGTTTATGCTAACTCGCTAGAGGACAATTAAATGACAATTTCTGGTGAAAGCTTTTTAGAGGACAACAACAGGAGAAAATTTAACCACGGTGACGACGCAGTTGTCAGTTCGCGTTTGTCCTCAGAGAAGAGTTGTCTTGTCCTCTGGAAGACATGACAGGAAACTTGTACAATTAAATGTATGTAAATTAACCTCAATACTAACTGCCTTGAAATATAAAGCATTTTATTTGTATCTTTAGTTTTGTATTTTAAAAATCCGAGCATTATATTTAAATTAAGAACAGCTTGCCGGACTAATTTTTAATTATTGGATTTTCTCATGTACATTTTCAGGTTTGGAATCCTCTGCGTAGCAACTTATTAATTCTGAAAATGAACAAAAATTGACTTGACAATCGACATCAAGCGTAACAACAAGTAAGAATATATTTATGTAAAATAGAGAGTTTGATCAATAAGTTAGGAATATCCATCAATAAAGGATTTGTTTTTTTTTGTATGAAATCTTGCAATTTGTAGTCACTGGTAGAGCCTAACGAACAAAGACCATCGAATGATTGATACACCAGTTGGAAGGATGAGGAAGGAGCCTTTGAAAACGATGAAGATGGAGGACATCAAGATCGAGTTTGTGGATGTTTGTGTTGTACCAACAGCGGAGGCGTATGATATTTTCGAATTCGATTCTGACAGTGGCCATGGTAGCCCATCATCGCTACCAATGGAAGTTAATATTTCAGCAGCAAGTCCAGATGGTTCATCTTCATCATCATCATCAGGATCACCAGAACAGTCCGGAAGTAAGCCGAGGAAGAGAGCGAAACTGGATCACATGTCACCTGAAGAAAAAGCTCAGCATAGAAAAATGATGAATCGAATCTCCGCCCAGAGTGCTCGTGATCGACAGAAGGCACTGATGATTCGTCAGGATTCTACTATCAAGAACTTGGAAGCAAATGTAAGTTATTTAAAATGATCGATTATGCATTAATTTTTCTTGATAATCTCATTAATCATGTACCAAATAAATTATCCTTGACAGAACGACGATCTGAAAAAGAAGAATGAGGAATTAACTACTTCAAACAAGAATCTCGTGGAAGAGTACGAAAAATTAAAAGAGGAAAATAAACGGTTAACAACACTGGTCGATGAATTGGAAGCCAAGATAAAGGCAGCAGAAGAGGCCAGCGCTTTAACAAAGGAACAGTTCGGAAATGACGGAGGTATCGAGCTTAAGGAAGAGAATGATGTCAGTATCGGTTGTGGTTCTCCTTCGGAGCCTGCAGTGCTTCGCACTATCCCTCTGCAGAAGGGATCTTCAGAGCCACTTCAGACATTGTCCCTCATTCTGGTCCTGTGGATGTCGTACCTTGGGATTTCGGACCGTCCGAAAACATCCAATGCCCTGATTTTGGAGAATATGAAACAAATATTTACCAAAAGCAGCCGCTGCCAGACCTTGATCAAGTAATTAATATTTCGACCTTGAAACAAAATCTGGCATTTTTACATTTAATTTTAGACCAAGGTCAAGACATCATTGTAAATGCATGATATGATTCCTTTCAGTTTAATATCGCCATTGCAGAAACAATCGCTGCACAAATGGCTAATCAGACAAGGAATACAGGGCTTGGAGGAGTGGACGCCGGGCTAGCAGCTGAAAATTTTTTGAAGCGTCCCCCAAAATATGGTTCTCATCAAACTTATCTTAACTCTCGCACGACAACGAAACTTGCTTCATTATTATCATCCCCACCTTTAAGCAAACCTAGTCCCCTGGGCACATCCTCTTTGTTAGGATCTTCATCTCTGAGTACGATGCTGTCGCTGCCTCTCAAGGAACCTGCAACTTTAAAACTACCAAAATTTGACTTTGGTCCAAATTATGATGGTGCTATATCTCGCATTCCCCCCGACTCCACAACTGCAGCACATCTCGATAATTTATCTATTTTCAAACAACCCGCAGTTCTACTACATGATGGGGAGGATGACAAAAATAAGTACTTTCACGAAGCCGACTTATACGACTCTTGGAAGCCACCATCCTCATCAAGCTCATTGGATGTGGATTTGTTTCCAGAGCTATTTTAAAAAACCAAATATTTCCTTAAAAAATTATCAACCTTTCAAATGTCGCCTTTAAGTTTTCTATTTAATCTAACAGTATCCATAATTTCATACGAGTTTCTATTCAACCTAGGTTTCTCAACTATTACGATTTACTACTTTAATTAAAAGCCTTAAATTTTCATGAGTATTTTGTTTGCATTTATTAATTTATCTGAAGCTAGTCTTGTTTTCCGCTCTTTTGTTTTTCAAGATTTATAATAAGTATTATTAACCCAGAGTATTTATTGTGAATTAACGTACTTATAAAGAATTATGCACCGAAAGCATATTATATCTATTGTCGTAAGCATTTAATTGTAATATGATTTTTTGGCTGTAATTGCAATGCGAAATAAAAGTTCACTTTCTTCATTTAACACGCACTCATCGTAAAAACCAATAATTTATTCTATGTTTTGTTAAGTTGAAAAAAGTTCATAAATAATATGGACAATTGAACATTAAAATATTAAATATAGCTATCATCAAGATTAAACGGTATTTGAATCGTCTTTGTGGAAGATTTTCTAGCAATTCCATGTAACACCACTAACAAATTCGATTGTCACCTTCCTTTCAGCCCATGAATAAGTTCACACCGTTCCTCTAGAGAGTCCACAATTTCATCGCATCTAGATTTTTTGACTCGTCCGTCGCTGCTGCTGGCATCTCTGCCACCTATCGCGTGTTAACTGTTAACCCTTTCATTCTTCTTGCAAACTCTGATCTGTCTGTAGTCTGTAGTGTAGAGAAGCTTGACTGTAGATTATGAAGTACAGTAAACTTACGATTTTCTGCTATTTATCGAGTTCCCCCAGTAGAACCAATACTACCTTACCTATATGAAATGACAGGATTCAGTAATGGACATTGCAATGTACTCCACTCAACTGACTCAACATTAAAGCGTCGGAATAGTCGGCAATGAGTCAGATGTCGGCAAGATATCCTGTCCACCTAACTATTCAGAAACTGAGGAAAACACCAGCACCAGCCATCGTTATCCCCATTTTTCAAGTACACAAAAAGCATCGGAATTGTACCAAGTAATCTCTCGCAAATAAGCAATGCTAAATGATATATGGAATAATATGCATAAAATTATAATTAGGTAACTATAGAGACATAACGTCTTCGAGAATAAAGGCGCAAGCAAAACGATGAAAATATAGCGATTTCGCTTGAGAACATTTATCTACCGAGCTTATCATGCACATACAATAGACACAATTTAGTGCCTGCAAGTTGCGGTACTTTTCCCTACTTAATTGCCAGATTAAAAAATACAGAAATGTATGCATGCATTGCATATAGATGAAATGTATGTATGTAAAGTATGCGGTGTATCTACAGATGAGATGAGGCCGAGATCATGTTGTGTTTGCAGGTTGACGGTGTACCCAGTAGATACGGCAATCTGACACGATCATCAATTTTTGCTAATATTAAGTATTAATAATATATATGGAGTCAATTGTAATTTTCCTTTTTCGTTGAGATAATAATTAAAATAGTAATTACTAATTGTAAATAATAATAAGGAGGCTCGTTTGTAGTCGGTGTAATTAAAAATAGGTCTGTGTTTATAGTCGGTTTTTACTGATAGTGTAAGGAATAAAAAGAGTACCTAACGGTTCTTTGTAAAATAATATCGAAGAAAAAACGTTCAGTTAATTCCGCTCGGATTTTCCCTGTGACTCGGTGTACATGTCGGTGTGGAAAATTAGCTCTTTGTACAATACCATTTAACCGCTTTTTATATAGTTTGTAATTTTATTTATTAGTAGTTTTACAAGTGTTCCATTCATTCTGAATCACGACGAAAAGTAGCAGTGTGAGAGAGCATACTTTTTAGTTGTGAGAGTGAAGTCAGTGAAGTGTTATCGCATTTATTTATTACCCGTCGTTTGGAGAGAAGCAAAATGATATTATAAATGGAAACTTTATAATTCAAAGAATACGCACAGGTTAGTGTACATGAATAACGGATCGAATCAAAATTGGTAGGAATATTATGCATGCTGAAATTCGGAAGCTATGATTTGTGATTGATGTTAAGGTATTCAAGTTTTTAAGGTGGTTATTTGTTTTTCAAACTTACAGATTCGGGGGAACAGTGGTTGACGGTTCCTGGACAATTTTTAATACTTCCGGCAGAAAGTTGCTCGTAAAAGAGTAGGTAGCCATGTCTGAATTTGTGGATTCGGAGGCGGAGGAGAGTGATGTAAGCATAAATATTTGATGATAATTACTCACTCATGCGGATAGTTATTACTCGAAGTATGCAAATCATGTTTTATGCGTTTTGTGTCGTTTCTAGGGAGAGGGAGAAGAAATGGAGGATGATCGAATTGGGATGGTGCATCAACAAAAGAAGAAGAGGAGCAAAGCAGTTCACAGCGATGATGAGGATGAGGAAGATGATGGTGAAAATTATAATAAATAATTGCCATTCATGAGAGCGTTATAGTTATTCAAAAGGTGTGTGTTCACGTTAATAATTATATTGTGTTTATGGCAATTTTGTGCAGATGATGGAGAAGTGGTAAATGACCTGATTGATGACAACCCTATAGAGGAAGATGATAGTGAAGATGATGAGTCAGACGGTTCGAGAAAGAGGAAGAAAAGCGATGATGAAGATGACTTGTCTGATAGGTTGGAGGATGACGATTATGATCTTATCGAAGAGAATCTTGGAGTGAAAGTTCAAAGGGTATGTCGTAGTTGTTGGATTAGTGAAGTAGCAGTGGTTATTAGTTGTGACGTTAGTATATTTAGTAAATTATGAAAATGGTTTCTCCCACAGAAAAAGTTTAAACGTTTGAAACGTATACAAGACGAAGACTCGGACCAAGAAGAATCCCAGGATCAAGGAGATGACCGTGAGGCGATTGCAAACCAACTGTTTGAGGGTTCTGATAATGAGGATGATCGGAGAGAGCCAGTTCGAGAGGAGACGCCTGGCCAATACGCATCTGAAGAGTCAGAAGGGGAGTACTCGGAAACAGACGACTTTATTGTTGATGATGAGGGCAGGCCCCTTAAGGACGTTCGACGGAAAAGGAAGCCAATCTTTACTGATGCGCATTTACAAGAAGCTCAGGACATTTTCGGAGTAGACTTTGATTATGATGAATTTGAGAAATATGATGATGAGTACTACGAAGAGGATGAAGAGGAGGAAGAGGATGAATATGAGGATGAAGAAGGGAGAACCGTGCGACGTGAAAAGAAAGTACCACGACGACGCCGTAAAGCCAAGTCTATTTATGAGATTTACGAACCGCACGAGCTTGAACGAGCTGGTTTTACTGACGAAGACAACAAGATTCGAAGTCAGGATATTCCTGAACGAATGCAGCTTCGCAGTGTGCACATCACACAAGCGAATGACGAAGAACTGGACGAGGAAGCGGAATGGATCTACAAAATGGCATTTAGTAAGCGAGATGCAAAGAAGGATGGAGTGAAGAAGGTACCCGACTCAGTTGTTGCTCCTGTCGAGTCGGAAGCCAACTGGGATGATGACTGGGATAAGCAAACCACCGTACCCGCTCCTGCACAAACAACAGTGGGTCCAGTAGCAGATGAGAATTGGGAGGAGGAAGATTGGGACAAGCCTTCAGGTCCAAGAGCAGCTGCAGCACCGATTCCCAGACCTGCAGGCACTGTTGTGGGGGAAGACAACTGGGAGGATGAAGACTGGGAAACTCCTTCCAAGCAAAAAGGTGCATCTGCAACCCCCGCTGACCCAGCAGCACAAGACAAGCCACCTGTAGAGGAAGTCAAACCTCAAATTATCCCGAAAATACGAAAGGCCTTGGAGTTTATGCGGAATCAGCTTTTTGAGGTTCCTTTCATTGCATTTTACCGGAAAGAGTATGTGCTTCCTGACCTGTCCATCAACGATTTGTGGCATATTTACCGCTTGGATGCGCGCTTTTGCTCACTGAAAAACAGAAAAGGCAAACTGGTGGAGCTCTTTAGGAACATGCGTGAACACCAGACTGATCTCATCATGGCAAAGCCAGATGATCCCATTTCGGACTCGATGAGACTCATCACTGATGACGATCTGGAGAGAATCAAGGCCATCAAAACAGCAGATGAGCTAAAGGATATGTACCTGTTCTTTACCCTCTACTATGCAGACGAAGTGCCGGCCATGAAGGAAGGTCTGGTTAGAAAGCGAAAGGAGGAACGTCAACGAGCCAGAGACGCTGCACAAGCTGCTGCAGCAGCTGCCGCAGCTGAAAGAGGAGATGGAGAAGGTGGGGAAGATGTACCTCCCCCAGAGATTGAACCAGATGATTTAGATGACGGATTTACGGAGGAGTCTCCAACAAAGTTCCGCAAAATTGGCAGTGGAGCATACGGAATGTGCAAAAAGTTGGGAGTGGAAACATTCGTAAAAAAGTTTGGTCTTTCCCCTGACAAGTTTGCGGAGAATTTGAGGGACAACTATCAGCGTCATGAGGTCGAGCAGTACCCCACAGAGCCTTTAGAATCTGCGAAAGAGATGTGTTCTGAGAAACTGAAGGAGCCGGAAGAGGTCTTGAAGGCGGCCAAGTTCATGCTCGCTACTCAAATCTCTCGCGAACCCATTGTAAGACGGTGTGTTCGGGAAGTTTTCTTTGAGCGGGCGACCATCAATTGCTTCCCCACGAAAAGGGGCATGAAGGACATTGATGAGGCACATTCATGTGCAACGTGAGTTTTGAAATCAAATTTTACTTCTCATGTTTCTCTGCAATGTCTCCTGCTTTAATGCGTATGCGTTTTTTTCCTGATAGAATGAAATATCTAAAGGACAAGCCTGTGAGAGATCTGACAGGTGACCAATATCTGAAACTAACCATGGCAGAGGAGGACCGACTGCTGACTATTCAGATAGGGGATAAGATTAAAGGAATGACATCGCCTAGCTACATAGATGAAGTGAAGCAGCTATTTCAGAAAGATGAGTTCAGCAAGAATGTGCAAGACTGGAACACACTGCGTGGCGAGTGTATCGAATTCGCATTTGAGAAATTGCTCTATCCTGTGCTACGAAAAGAACTCCGCGCAAGGCTTGCTGAAGATGCAAAGGACCACGTTCTCAAAACTTGCTCGAACAAGCTATACAATTGGCTAAAGGTAATAATTTCAACATTGTTTGCAATCAGAATTTGATGCAAGGCGTTTTTAAATGAAAGGTACTAATGATAGTATGATATTTGTGGCTCTGTTTTAGATTGCTCCATATGAAGTTTCCTTCCCCGATGAAGATGAGGAGGAGTGGGACACCAGCCGAGGCCTTCGTATTCTTGCCATTGCATATGTCCCAGATTACGAACAGGCTTCTTTTGCATGCCTCATCAGTCCTGATGGAGAGCCTTCCGACTATTTAAGACTGCAAAACATTATCAAGAGTAAAAATGCGTTTAGGGAAGCTGATAGGGAGGAAAAGCTGGCGGATGTCCTTGCCGTTAAGAATTTTATTCGCAATAAAAAACCCCATCTGATCGTAATAGGAGGCGAGTCTAGAGAGGCACTGATGATCCAACAGGATGTCCGAGAAGTGGTCACAGAACTGCTCAATGAAGATGCTTTCCCAAGTATCAACGTTGAAATCGTGGATAATCAGTTGGCTAAGGTGTATGCAAACTCCATCAAGTCAACGGTACGCTTTTAATATAAAAGTAAATAGTATGTAATTATGTAATACGCATATTAATAATTTAAATGTATTTGTTTGCTCACAGAATGATTTTCGCGACTATCCTCAACTCCTCAGACAAGCAGTGTCACTTGGCCGACGAATGCAGGATCCACTGATTGAGTTTTCCCAACTTTGTACCGCAGATGAAGAAATCCTCGGCATGAGATTTCACACTCTCCAAGATCATGTTCCAAAAGATGAGCTGTTAGAACATTTGTATCTGGAATTTGTCAATCGGACTAATGAAGTTGGTGTGGATGTAAACCGCGCAATTACCTATCCTTACACAGCAAACCTAATCCAATTCACCTGTGGACTTGGTCCCAGAAAAGCAACTGCCCTGGTTAAGATCTTAAAGCAAAACAATCAGCGCCTTGAAAATCGAACACAACTTATTACAGCTTGTCATATGGGTCCAAAAATTTTCATCAACTGCTCGGGCTTCATTAAAATTGATACGAACTCCTTGGGCGACAGTACCGAGTCGTACGTGGAAGTATTAGATGGTTCTCGTGTTCATCCAGAGACTTACGAATGGGCTCGGAAAATGGCAGTTGATGCCCTGGAATATGATGATGAAGACGCTAATCCTGCTAGCGCTTTGGAAGAAATTCTCGAGTCACCTGAAAAGCTAAAGGATCTGGATTTGGATGCTTTCGCTGAAGAGTTGGAACGACAAGGCTTTGGTAACAAAAGTATTACTTTGTACGATATTCGTGCAGAGTTGAATCATCGGTACAAAGACTTGAGAACTCCTTACGAGAGTCCCAACCCCGAAGAGACTTTCAATATGCTTACGAAGGAGACCCCGGAAACCCTGTACATTGGAAGACTCGTCACTGCCAACGTCATTGGTATCACTCACAAGAAACCTCAGGGAGATCAACTCGATAACGCCATTCCTATCAAGAATGAGGCTACAGGCATGTGGCAGTGTGCCTTCTGTGGGAAAAATGACTTCCCCGACTTGTCCGAAGTTTGGGCTCACTTTGACGCAGGTGCTTGTCCTGGTCAGGCCACTGGCGTGAGGATTCGACTGGACAATGGGATATCTGGGTTTATTCCTATAGCCAAGCTGTCGGATAAGCAGGTGACGAATCCCGAGCAGAGGGTGAAACGTGGTCAAACGATACACTGCAGAGTGGTGAAAATAGATGTAGATCGGTTTTCCGTGGAATGTACATCCCGCTCATCAGACTTGATGGATTTCAAGGGCGAGTGGAGACCACAGAAAGATGTGTATTATGACCAGGAGAAGGAGGACTTTGACACGAAGAAGGAGGATGACGTTCGCAAAAATATGCAGCGGCAAACATACATCAAGCGTGTCATTGTTCATCCCTCATTCAAAAACATTTCTTTCCGGGAGGCAGAGAAACTCATGGAAACCATGGACCAGGGTGAAGTGATTGTCAGGCCATCCAGTAAAGGTGCTGATCACTTGACGGTCACGTGGAAAGTGGCAGACGGTGTATATCAGCACATTGATGTGAGGGAAGAAGGCAAGGAAAATGCATTCTCACTCGGCCAGTCTCTGTGGATTGGAAACGATGAGTTTGAAGATCTTGATGAAATTATCGCCCGCCATGTAAATCCCATGGCGAGTCATGCTCGAGATTTAATAAATTTTAAGTACTTCCTGAGCACTCTGGGCGGCAGTCGGACAAAGGCTGATGAGTACTTGTTAGAAGAAAAGGCGAAAAATGCGAACAAAATCCACTACCTACTCCAGGCAAGCAAGGACTACCCAGGGAAGTTTTTACTTTCCTATCTTCCTAGGGCCAAGCCTGCTCATGAGTTTGTAACCGTCACTCCAGAAGGGTTTAGATTTCGCCAACAAAACTTTGACACTCTCAATCAGTTGTTGAAGTGGTTCAAGGAGCACTATCGGGATCCACCACCTGCATCAATGTCTGTGGGAACACCCAAAAACCATGCAAATCGTACACCTTATGCAACTACCCCTGGCTACCACGATGGAGTATCTAGGGTTGGTGCGCCAGCACAGAGCCACTTCAGTGTCAATCCTGCCCCTACTCATCATACAACACCGCATTACACTACACCTGCTCAAGCATTGACCCCATATTCTGCGTTTACTGCACACACTGTATGTTCTCATTTATCAACAGATCTAAGCACAATTTTACTTTGCAAATTATCAAGGTTTACTTTTAAACTATGTTATCCTATGTTATTTAATTATTTGCAGCCTTATACTCCAACTGCGCAGACTCCATACATGACCCCCTACCAGACACCTTATCAGTCTGGACAAACTCCACGGTTCCCTTCCAACCAGCCTCATCACAGCAACTCTGGTGGATTTTTGCATCCTGGTGCGGTCACTCCCGGCTACAAAACTCCTCAGCAGCGATCATCTCATCAGCATAGACTGAGCAACAGTGGCAGGAACTCAGGAGATAATAGCTCCAGTGAGGGTCCACTAGACTGGAGAAAGGCTGCCGAAGCGTATGCCAGATCCTCTCAACAGAAGGGTGTTCAAGGATGGCCATCTCAGAGTCGGTCTGTGGCATCCAGCGTAGTCGCAAGGTATGGAGGAGCAGGTTCTGTGTTTGGAGGACCTTCTAAACTACCATCAAAGTCACCAGCAACAACAAGAAATGCGGCTCAAGTTATCCACGATGGCATTCAAAAGGTTCGAAATATGTATATTCATGTGTAAATTCACTTTATAGTTTTACCCTTGTTTAAAATGTTTTAATAATTAATTGTATTTTACTCTTTCAACAGACAAAACAACTCTCGTCTGCTCATAACTATATTCAAAACAAGTCTCCTCGCTCTGGAAGAGAGAGCTTGAAGTCCACCCCTAGAACTAATTTTAGTCCAAGAAGCATGGTGGAAAGTTGCGGAGATGAGACACCGTTGCACGATGAGCATTAGAAGAGTTATCAAATAACCAATTTATTATTATTTTAATTTTTAGTCCATGTTATTATTGTTACTGCATCAATGTTACAATGTATTATGATGATGAAAATGCGTCTTCTATCTTCTAAATTTTGTAACTGTTAATCCTTTTACTCCTCTTCAATACCACCAACCCAACTTATTTAGCTTTGCAGATACATTTTTAGAAATTGCTGTGGACATCGTCATGATGAAATGGTGATTATTAGTTTGCTACAGAATTGGTAAATACTTTTAAAATATTTAGCCAACGTTGCAATAAATGATAAAATTCATCTATTTAATTCCAGCAATCCAGCTATGTTTACCTCAACATATAGGTAATTCAAATTGTGTAGAATTCCATCTCAAGAAGTCTTCTTTTTTCAGTAGGATTTTTTATAAAACAAAAATACTGTCTATTATTATAACTTCTAGATTTACATCTGTGATTATTATCATGAAAAAAATATTAAATTAAAATGATATAAAACAAGTGTGAAAATTGTGGAAATAAAGAATGCAAGTTTCGTAATAAAATTGACGATTAATTATAATTTTATAATAGTTTAAAATTTATTCTTCGTCTACAAAGTAGTAAAATGTTTGTCAAAAATAATTTCATATTCATATAAAACAGCAGTTTATTGCTATATAATTTAGTCAGTGGTAGTTAGAAGTCAAATGAACAACAAATTGGCATAAAAAATATAACACATTATTAGTAAGAAAGAACACCATAACAGTTTAATAAATAATATAAAACAACAACAAAATTAATTTTGAACAAATAATGAGCATAATAATATGTGGTATGTTTGTAATCCTGTTGAACGGATAGCATATAAAAGTAATGCTTTTCAGAGATTGTTCTCCTTAATCGTTATACCTCATTGTACAGAAGCATCAAAAGGTAGTTTGCAAGGCACATGTCATGTCAAGTTGGAAAGTAAACTATAAAAAAATGCGGGTTGAGAAGCGATGTTAACTGTTGCTCACTCATACTTCAATTTCCCGATGTCCGTATGTGGTTGACTGCTTAGGCAGTTCCATTGGAACATCATCGTAGCGGTGCTGCTGGTGTTGAGAGGCTGGTTGAGGTGGAGAATACCTTTGTTGCTGCTGATGTTCTTCTATGTGATATGGCTGATGTTCCTGCCGAGGTGGAGAATATCGTCCACCTCTTCCAGAACTACCCATTCTAATCATCATCGGTTCCAAATTTGGTCTTGGAACTCGGACAGCAATCCGTTCTGTGTGTGATTTCACCCTAGCACAAATCTTGTCTCCGTAAATGAGGATGATCATGATAGTGAGCATCATTAAGAGAGCGACGACGGCCACAGGGGGCCATATAGGGAACAACATTGTGGTGGCACTGGTGCGTTGAAGAGATGCAAAAGTTATTTAGTTTGGTCGACAATGAGAATTTGAGACAACTCGGGTTGCAGGGTGAGAGGTGGTTGGTTGTGAGGGGAATGAATCCACACCGGAAATAAGATTCTATATAATTACAAGAATGACATTTTAAAAGTGTCCCCAACCGTGTGATAATTGCATTCAAATTTTCGCTGAAATACTTGCCTATTTCCTGTATTAGGGTCCCTCCAGTACTGTTTGTATGGAGAGCAGCAACAGAGCACAAGGTTGAGTGCGATGATTCCAAATGCTAGCACGGTAATAATGGAAATTCCTATGTAGAAACCTGTGTAGTCAGAAAATGCTGGACCGGCGGTCACAAATTCGGGATTTTCTCGCCAATCTTCAAAATCACTTAAAACCGACATCCTGGGTTACATCTACATTCCGCGACAATGCAACCTGTCACATGAAATATCCTCTCGTTTATCAAAACTGTCAAATCTGGGATCATCTCAAAATCATGAATCATGAGAGATACACCCCATTTGCATCTTTTTGTAACTTTGTCACTGACTCACCAGTATGCCAATGAATTTCTTTGATTTTTTAATCCAAAATAATAAGTTATTTTAAATTAAAAAACTCTGTAAAGGAAACTAAAAAAGGGGGTGGTCATTTTTCCCATGTATAAGTAGTAGCAAATTATTGTGCTGGACGAGCTGTCTACCTGAAGAATGGAATGCACTGAATGCAGTGTTGGTCTTAGCCAACAGTCAACATTGTTTGACTTGACGCTTCTCTTGTTGCTGATCGCTGCGTTCCCTAAAACGACATGTATCAGCATTTCATGATTTCATGAAATGCAGGTAAAAGGATAGAAGATACATCTCAAAGAGTAGAGTATGCATGCACCTGTTGGCGTAACAAAGCACAGGTATGCAACAATGCAGTGTCAGGCAATATTATGTAATACGAAGCTGCACAATCGCGATTCATTTCCTTCCAAGCATAAGAATATTCTCTCCGTGTGGGCGGAGTGAACACTTGTGAAGTTGCTCATTTTATAATTTAACATGACTTGCAGCTTGACATACTTTATATGATGTAAATTGATTTGTGTGGAATGCAAATGAAAATTTCATGTCTTCAAAAAATGAAGGTATAAATAAAAAACTAATTGATGCAATAAAGGAAGCATGTATTTTTTGGTGAAAGTAAAAAAAGCTTCGTTGTAAAAATGATGAATAAGTATAATAGTTTTAGATTTATTTTTCGTTAACGTAATATATTATAATGATATATGGTTGAAAATAATTATATAAAAAAAGGTAGTTAACAACTATATGCTTTAGTTTTTAAGTGAGAAGTCAAATGATAAAATCGATATACTTTACTGAAAGATACAACTTATCTACGTCAATCTGTTCATTGTTTTAATGAACTCGTCTGTCAAGTTAAATATAAATATTTTATATATTATTTGTAGGATATTGTTACTTCTTACAGTAAATATTAGTATACTTATTAACTTTGAAACGCTATTCTATTTATTTCCCGTTGTATTCGACAAGAGTTGAAAGTCTCCTCCTCATCCATGATTTTATTTTTTTTTAGGTATTTTCAGAATATTTGTACAGTCAGTACAAAATTTGCTTCCCTCGTCATATTTAACGTTAGAGTAAATGCTATATATATTCATTTTCTGCTGGTACTACGGCTTCTGGTCAAACGGGGCCTTACATCTCCAGAACGTAAACTCCGCCCCTCACTAGCATCTGTAGTTTTTACAGAATCTTTTAGGCTAGTTGACGGCCTCGAAACATTTTTTCTTCCTCCTGCGCCTCTTTTCGAGATTAACGATATACCCTGGAAAAACAAAGACAAACATGTCATTTATCAATTCACTCGTCACTAATTTAAAAATTATCATTTTTTTTCAAATAATGCGTATTAATGTTTCCATAATAATATTGATGTGATTTACCTTTGCGGTAGTACTACTTGGTTGCATTTTCTTCCCTTGCTGCAGTCTTTTCAGTGCAGGTTTAGCTTTTTTGAGGGTCACATTCTGAAGGGAAATAGTGTTGACAAGGGAGCAGACGGCACCAGCATCAACAACAGCTCGTGACATGCGAAGTGACGTGATTCGTGGTCCTGCTTTGGAGACTGCTGGCACAGCCCTGACATTCTTTTGATTCAACGGTTTGATTCCAACAGGGAGAGACCTCCTGGTTTTGGTTCTGCTGCCACCAGTACTGCTCACATTCACAGTCTTTGCACCTGAAGAGTCTTGTTCGGATGACGCTTCAGGAATAATTGGTTGAATTGTACGCAACGATGTTTTGGTAACGCTAGCCCTAAATCGACTACTTGTAGTCGGCAACTCCCTCGAGGTTTTCTGAACTGGTAGTCCAACTCGTTGTTTCTTCCCTTTGGATTTCACTAAAGCTGAGCTTTCCACTTGAGGAGTTGTTGATGGAGATGTTGCGGCCGCCAATGGGGATTTTCGCACACCCTGAATACTGCTTCGGATATCCCTCGTTCTGTTTCGTAGTTTACCAACAGCTTCTTGTAACTGACTGTCAACTAGCCTTTGACTTTCCGTGCGTTTACTTGAAGATCTCCCTTCATCTGCTCCAGTCGATGATAACCTGATCACTTTAATTGGACTAACTGTACTACACCCGTCCTCTGTCTCTTCACCTTGCGATTGTCTGGAAACGCGTTTGCGGCCCTTGAGACGAGAACTGGATGCAACTGCTGCATGTGTGGTTGCGGCACGTGGCAGCTGGATCCTCTTGTTGGTACCTCTCTTTTTCCCTTTGGTCTCTGTAGCCTCCGTTGAGGATGCTTGGACAGATTCGTCGAAATCTGAGGACTCACTCCTCCACGATTCTTCACATGAGCTTGAAATTTCATGTATCTGCACTTGATCATCACTTGAGTTCACGGTATCACTGCTCACGTCTGGAGACGTCACAGGAGACACTATAGAAGATGATGGAGATCCAGCTGTACGCTGGTTGCTGGG
>JAQIXX010003514.1:0-19406 GCA_034700605.1 Willowsia nigromaculata | reverse complement strand
ATAAATCATACTCAGGAAAAGTGGCAACACTGGAATCTCATTTTGGTCGGCAATTGAGACTTTTCTATATTTATAATGGAACCCTTTCAACTAAAAGATTTAATTTTTAAAATTCTATTGTTTCATACGAACAATGGATGAGATTAGTGAATATCGAGCGTTGCCCCGGTCGAGATCTGGGAGTACACCACGAAAATGATGATGGTGAGAACAGGGAGTTGCTTCTTCTTGTTCTTAGCATAATATTGGCCACAACCCACCATCATAGCTTCTGTCTTGGCTTTGTTTACTTTTCTCTATCGAGGAAAATTTCATGTGTCTGCTTTTCACAGAAATGCCAAAAAATATTTATACCATATAAATTTGTATAAAGCCCTCATACCCAAGAAAAAATTTCCTTTCTTGGGTATTTTTGCAAGACTGGATTGATGTTTCCCAAGAAGATTATACAATTTCTATTCCATTTAATCACTCTTCTAAAAAAAACTTTAGAGAGCAGAAGACTATGTTATAGGCATAACCAGTGTTGGTTTGTTTATCGGAGAAAGTTAAGAGACATTCGCATTGCATTTGGACCTGTTTGAATTAAATCAATGTTTAAAAAATAATAGAATCTAATAGTAATGTAGTTTTGCTTTTATTTTGCTGTCAATATATTTAAAAAATTAAGCCTTTTCCATGTAAAAAAAGACTTCTAATTTTATGTTTTAATGTGTTATTTCAGGTAACGCTTGTGATTCGACCAAATCTTCCAACTGGAGC
The DNA here is from genome assembly GCA_034700605.1 of Willowsia nigromaculata. Lineage (NCBI taxonomy): Eukaryota > Metazoa > Arthropoda > Collembola > Entomobryomorpha > Entomobryidae > Willowsia > Willowsia nigromaculata. Next base: position 18,644 of record JAQIXX010003514.1, on the reverse strand, counting down.
TAAGTACAAGTGCGTCTTTGGCACTGCACCTCCAATAGACGCTGAGATGAAGCCGCACGGTTTGGAGTGCAAAACTCCATCAGTGAGCTACCGCCCTGTGATACCTGAAGGTCAAGATCATGTTCAAGTGGATCTAGCTGTGCGTTCCTCAGAGACCAATAAAGACTTTGTCAGCCGTTCTTTTTATTACTACAACTGTTCTCATCACACTCGATGTCGCTCATGTGTCAAATCAGCATGGGGTTGTAGCTGGTGTGTCTTTGAAAATCGATGTGTTCATGACACTTCGGTCTGCAACTCGACATCCGTGATCAGCGGAGAGAAAGTAGGATTACTTCATATGATGCATCAGGTAAGTGCCGAGTTCATTCAAAAAATTGCATGCCTCCCACTCCAAATACCCAACTATTCCAGTTTGCTTTCATTCACTAAGAGAGAACTGTGTCGTCGACTTGGTCGTCTTGTCTATCCCTCAGCAAGCCATAGTCTCAAAGAACAGGACAAACTTAATTAATCAATTACTACTTTCTTGAACGTCCCCTCAATTGATTGCATCGAGCAGGATGAAGATGAATGTCAGCCGCAAACCTACCAATATATACCCTTCTAAATAAATGAACCATTTTCTATCTTCTAAGCCAACTCATGTTGCTCCAGTCACACACACATCCTTTTAAATACGATCTGTCTTGTTACGCCGCTGCAGTGCGTTACATTCACAGCAAATTGTGTCGGTCTCCTGCTAAAGTCTCACTTTTTATTGTTTTGCACAACACCACATTCACTAGAAGTGTAAGTATGTACCCTGCAAACGCTATCCTTATGCCTGCACCACCTTTCTCCTTTTCTCTTTTTTATTTTGTTTGGCTCGTGCAGTCGTTTTCTCTTTCTGAACAAGGTTATTTGTGAGTTGAGTTAGTAGGAAAAAATTCTGTCTGAATCAAAGTCGTATATTTTCTTTACACACACAAGGAACACAGAGAGAGCCGCATTCAACTTTTTCTTTTCGTACACAGAAGAAAAGAGAAACATGCACAACAGACGACTCTCATATCAAGATTGCCTATATCCAGCGGGTTTTCTTAGCCCAGATAGATATAATTTTGAGCGTACGTGCTCTTAGGAGAAAAAAGAGCGCTCGGTCGGAGGAAGAAGACATGTCTTAAAGATTGGTGAAAATAATGTTCTCTCCTAGCACAAGTCAAGACCTTTTCTCCTTCTATAATAATAATACGTGTGTGTAGATCTTCTGTGAATGTGTGCCTTTTGCACCTACTCTGTCTACGTGACAAGTTTGAAATTGAACGTATAAAACGAGAAAAGTGTATAAAAAGCAGGAGAGGAAGATGAAATGTTTGTAGTAATAGTACAGATGCTGCTACACTGATGGGGATGATGATGATGCTCTATATATATGTGCTTTACTGGATGCCAAGATTATATATGTTTTTTGGGTCTTTTCTCATGGTCAGGAATTTGTTGTCAATTCAGTGGACCAGAACTGTGAGTTTCTCTCTAGCTCCATTTGGTGTTTGATTTGGTTGGATGCATTAGTTATGGGAGAAGATAAAGGAGAAAAGCCTTTTTCCTACCAAAAAATACATCACTCGACTGCGTAGTCATGTTTTATATAGCAAACAGCGAAGACTCAACTATAGAATACTCTTTTAGCTTTAGTCGTCGTCTCCTTGTTTTTCTACTTTTATTCTTTCTCTTTCCCCGGGAACCTGTGTGCCTGCGACTCGCTGCGTTATTATTACACTTCTCCGTTTTTTTGCTAACTGTCACAAAGATTTTCTTGATGGGTTCAAGTCATCGTGTTTATTCATGTGTTGTTTGGTCGACATGAAGGCACGTAAGTACGGATATTGCTAGGTTCCGTTGATAGATAGATTGTACTGTATGTAAAGGAATACAAGAAGTAATAATATTTTTCTGATTCTTTCCTGATGCCGCGTGTCTGTCAAAATCTCTCTATTCGTTTCCCTATGTCATTTTTTGTGTTTTCCTTTCTAAATTGACTTGTCATGGAATTCCTCTTGCTAACTTGACCTTATATGCTCATCGTTTTTCATACCTAAAAGTAGACTGGTAGCATTGACATCATTTTTGTTCACAGAGCCATGTCCGTTATACTTATATGGCTATTATGGTTACGCTGGCTAGAAAATGGCCTTGATAATCTTTTAGTTCCGTTCTGAATTAGATTTCTGGAGCAGGAACAGATTGAAAGAAACACATACATTGCCATAGAATCATCTTATTGGCAACATCTACTAAATTGGAAAGCATGTAGATTGAAATAAGATTTATTTGTGCAGTTCCTACTCGAGAAGGCTCCCAGGCATACAGAAATTGTTACAAAATATTTTTCTATGGAGGTACGGATTTTCGAAGAAAATCTTTCCTATAAAAGAAAATGTGTTCAATATTAATGTATAAAACTAATGTGTTTACAAAAGAGGCATCCCATTTCCCTTTTCTTGAAGAAAGAAAAACAATAAATCAAGGAGAATCCTCCGGGATAACTATGAAATGCGTATAAATCTGCATTGTCTTAGTACCCTATCAAATTTTATGTGTTGCCGTTGCCGGTGAAAATTCATTCCCATTTAAGAATTTAGCTTAATTGATGGCATATTTTGCATACTTCATGTATGTATCACTCCATTTTAGTGTTGCATTTTATATTTGGTTGACATTGCAATTGCGATATGCTATACTAGTAGGTCTTTCCAAATCTGTTAAACCTATGAGAACAAAATCTTTCAATGACGATTCTCATTTTCATTCATTCAGTTTTTTATGCATTGCGTAACCTTCACCCTTCATCTCTTTTCATCTACTAGTTGTATTATAGCAGTAACAGCAACAGTAGCTTCTACTTTGTATATGGACTTGCCCTCTCAATAAAATTTTATTAGCTCGGCAAAAGTAACGTGATAGTCATGAGAATTGTTATGATATTGGTTTTGAGAAACGTGCACACTTTTTTCCCTTCTTTTAAGTCATACACATAACGAACAAACTGAGGTCCATACATGAAACCTCTATATGCGTACCTTGTTAGTTTTACCATGCCCAATTCGAGACGTTTTTTGCTTTGTGCCTTCAACGAGAAGAGCAGAAGAGAGAATTCTTTTGTCTTCACTTTTATTACAGTAAAATGGAACCTTGGGAAGACGTTGATGATGAGCTGTTCTCGTCTTGCTTTTCAAGCTCACAAAAAATTTTATTGGAAACCTTATGAAGAACTTGTTGAAGTTTACGACTTTCTCTTTTTCCACAACACTCTGTATAAAAGCAACTACAAAGTCAACTAGTGAAAAACCGCTACTTTTTCTGTTGTTACGTGATTTTCCCCTTTGCCACATTGTCTGTGTTTACATTTTTTGCCTCTTTTAACTCTTATCTTCCTTTGCAGCCAAGAACAAAACATTTTGTTTGTTTGCTTTTCGTCTTTTTAAAGTTTATGTATGCTAGTTACTGCAATTTTTTCCTCTTATGCTTTCATTTCATACTACTATTATTATGTCGACCTTGTTATTTTTCATTGTCTTTTTTTGTCAGATCATTACTAGCACATTCGACGGTTTTTACTTTACCCAGCCCTCGTTGAGCTGTTGACATCTATGGTTTCTTTGTAGATGGAAATGTGTTGAGCTTGGGAAACCATTATTTTTAAAAACTTGTACGACCTTGTGCATATCTTGTGTAAAGTGTAGGCCATATCTTCATTCGTTCTTGATCTTTCTTCACAACTTTCCCTTTGTTTTTATCTACTTGATTTTTCAGTGTAAGATGACATGTTTTATGCTAACGTCTTGAGAAATTGATGATGTGTGTTCAATACACTGTTGTTTCTATTATTTTGCTGGGTTTGTTGCATTCATGAAAAGAAGCATATCCTTGCACACACTTTCCTCTAATATTATTATCATCATTTCCCAAAGTGTTTTTCGTGTTGTTCAATATCTATTTAGTCGCACGAAAAATGAAACCAACAGGCGTACGTAAGGTTGCCTCTTTGCCTCTTTGCCATTTTCCTTTCGTTGTCAGAGTTTGTCGTGAAAAGTAATAGTGTTAGATTTTATGCATACCGTTTATGTATCCAAGCAAGGAAGAAATAATAGATGATGGGTGAAAAGTGAGAACGAAAGCGTTGTGTGATAAGGTAAGAAAATTCACGCAAATTTTTTAGATGGTTGCACACTTTTTCACCGAAAGAAACAGAATGTAATTCACGAGGTGACGGTTCACTACTAGTTATTGTAGGTAGCGGCAACCCAACCATTTAGAAGCAATGTGAAAAGTCGAAAAATCAGAGGAAGCACGAACAAGAATCATGTATTTTGGCAGCAAGTGGGTTATTTCAGGGAGAAGAAATGTGTGTGTAAAAAGTGAAGATGTAAAGGGATTCAGGAAAATGCGTATTGCGTATAAATACACGCACGTCAATAATAAAACTTGTACAATGTACATAAATATTATTACTACAATCCTATCGGTATTATCATTATTGCTCGTGTTTTCGTGATGGTGGCGTCTTTGATAGTTTAGAGAAAAGCAACAGTATATTTTTCTCAATTTTTTCTCATGTTGGCAGCAACATGCTTTGGGGTGACGCGTTCAAATTGGGAAGCGAAAGATTCAATAATGCTTTTTTCTTGAAGATGATGGAAGCATTGAACGGTAAACAAGTGTAAAGGGAATAAAATAGAAAAAGGGCCTACGACGAGTTACTAAATTTTATTCTATTGAATGGTTGCTTTACTGGAATGGGTGTTCCCCACACAATGTATGAAAGTATTTATCGTAGCTTTTAAAAGGAACGACTGCTATTGTACTTGTGTGTTTTTTTTTTGTAATATTGTTATCAAGACAAAGACGCAAAGGCAGGCAAGATGTTTGAGACATTGTAGTTTCCTTTTTGCATGCAGCCAAAATGTTCATCCTTACGATAGCATATAATATCTTTGCAGACACTTTGCTTTTCTCACAATCAAAGCAATGGGAACTTTCTTCTGTGTGATGACTCTGATGATCGTATGTTTAGAGGAAATTCTCGTAGTGCTTTTGTGAAAATGCATGCTTTCGTGTCATTTTTAGCGAAACTAAAGTTAATATAAAAATGCTTTTTCTCTGTACGGCTAACTTACTTTTCTCTCTTTCTGCCTTCGTGTCCTATGTTTTTTGTTATCTTTTCAGTTACTATTTTACGCTGCACGCACGTTCCTACTATTCCTGTGTCAACAAAACGTGTGTGCAGTGTCGTGTGAGTTGTAGGGAGACATAAATTTTATTTCTCTATTGTTGGAACAACAAGGTGTAGCTTAAATGATATACCTACTCGCTCTTCTTCCTAAAACTAAATCAAAAAGAAATGGAAAATGAAGAAGGGAGAAAAGAGAAAGAAAAAAACCAGGATTGTGATAGGGTATTTGGCGGCTTGTGACCTTCACACGGTGACTCATGCATGCAACGAAAGGTTGAACTTTTCCACTTTAGGTGCGAGATCGTAATTAATTGGTATTCTGTGAATGAATTGAAGTAGCTGCCTCGCCCACTGTCACAGCCAGCAACTGAGGTTTCACCGTTCCGATCATTATCATCATCATCATCGAACCAATTGCATAATAAAGTCGTATTCTGTTCCAAACTATCAAACTCTCTTGTCATTATCCATGCTTCTGACTAAGTCTTTATTTGTAGCTTGGATATTAGCTGTATCACTGCAAACTGCGTCACCCCATCAACTTGTATGGGTATAGAAACTTATTGAGGCGATACGAATGACGACAATAATTGTTTCAGATGAAGTCCATTGTGTATTAAACTGCAAAATATTTTTTTTACCAAAATATATACAAAGTTTGTTTATTCATTTCTATTTCTATTACAGAACCCCGCTCAAATGGCCACACACGGTTCAGGTTTCTGTCCCCGGTTTCGCAATCCCACGGAACCACTCCTGTTTGCCAATAATGTTCCAAAGAGAATACGACTAGAGGTGGAGAACCTCCCACGACAGGTACGTTTCTGGAGAATGACAATATCATACAACCGCCAACAAAATTCAGCTTGTATATTGTACAAAAATTATTTCTCTATAATAATGTATAATTCAATATTGACACAAATATTTTCCGCTTTCGTTTCCACATTAGGCCACCCATTCCGACGTACATTGCATAATTCACATTGAGAACACCAACATTCGAGTTCCTGCACGAGTGGAAGGAAGCCGTTTTGTCATTTGTGATGAGGCCAACGTAAGTCTAAAAACATTTCCTCTACAATTTCCTTTCAAGTATACCTACTTTCAAATAGAACGTTACTATAACTCAGGGGTACGGTCAACAAACAACACATTACACAAAATATTCCTCAATCCCATGCCACCACTGCCACTTTTCGTTATGGTTTTGCTACTGCGCCAACATAGAAACTAGGTTTTTACTCGAACGGCTTTTAAAAATCCCTGTCAGCAGGTTACGTTTGTCATAAAACATAGCAAGGAAAGAAAGTCCAAGGAGATAATTTTCATGTTTTACAACATTCTATAATAATATATTTTTTCACTACCATGCGACGTTTCTAGGTGACAGTTTTCGTTTATGAAATATAAATAGATAGATGAATGTAAGATATGTACAATTTCATGTATGTAGTTAAAAAATGGACCAGCATGCAAAAGAAAATACTACTTTTTACCCCTCGGTTGTTGGTGGTGTTGCTGGCATGAATGTCTTGTGAGAAGTGACGCAGCAGGCAAAACCATGTTATTATGATCCTCTAAGAGTACCCAAAATTACCGCCACCTCCACCCCAACATCTACCACCTCAACAACTGGTGATAGAAAAAACAGCGCTACGGTTTTGAGGAGTAAGTGAGTGAGTGCACGGTTTAGACTTTAGAGCCCATATTACTTTTACCACCGCTACTACTACTGGCACTGCCATCACTGCTATCCTAAGGCTTTAAAAGGTTCAAGTTTACAACTACGGGTTTTCACTTCCTCCTTTTTCGCTGACATTAAGTACCCATAAAAATGGAAAGAAATTTTACAGCTTTTGGTGTCTGACGGTCTTGTTTTTTCAGTAACACCAGGAACGGGAGAAAGAGTAGCAGAAATAGTAGTGGTGGCAGTAAATGAAAATGCTCTAGAAAAAACAGTACCATGGTCATGTTTTAATATTGTAAAAATGGAGCATTGATCTCCCCCTCCCCAGAAAACAGCCAGTGTGGTAAGGAGACGACTTAAAATTAAAGAGAGTTTCGGTTGTCGTCATCCTCACTTACATATCAGGCTGCCAGATAGTCAACTTTGAGGTGCACTTTTTTTTAAACGAAATAGCCATTACTGAAGACCAGGAATGTTGGCAAATGGTCTGTGACATTTGTTTACGTGGTTTTTTTGGGTGATTGATAGGTCATAGCAGATGAGAATCTTGTGGTGTAATGCTTCGGCTTCATTTATCTTAGAAGAATGATAATAATATTTAATATTTTTGCTATGGAAGCGGCGAAACCATTACAAAGATAATATTTTTTCCAGTTTACAATGTGGCATTTAATTTTTTCTCTCGTTTTCTGGTGCCCATTAAAAGGTCGATTTAATGTTGCTATAAAAATGATTTGCCCTAAAATGCAAGTGATGTTAGTTTTTTATTTTATTTCCTATTTTATTTTTATAGCTGTCCTATAAAAGCCAAGTGGGTGAGTACGAGGGGAGTGTGACCGTGATTTGGAAGGAGAATCATCATCTTGACACCATGAATTTTACACTGTACAAGTGTGAGATTTTGGGCTCGCATCGTGGTCATCCGGACTGCTCCTTGTGTGTAACACCTAGCAATGCCAAATACAAGTGTACTTGGTGCGGAGAACAGTGCACGTTTCGAGAATCCTGTCTCAAGTCAGCAGTTTCAAAATGTCCAAAGCCTCGCATTGATGTGGTAAGTGTACTCCTCATTCTTTCTAATAATTTTAAGGAGAAGCAGTTTAGTATGGTCGTAAAGTTTTTTCTCTTCTCTAGTTTAGAGTCGCTCGAAAATTAGCATTTCATTCTAATCGTTACTGCTATCTGTCAGTATTTTTATGTTACAACAACATCATATCCGCTCATTCTTTGTAAGCATTATATTGTGACCAGTGACCAAGCAGTATTTTTTCAGGTTGCAAGCATGCATCATCATCAGGATGTTCTTAAATTCCATTTGTGTTTATTCTAACGACAGCCTATCACATTATAATACGCAGAGTCATGCTGACAGAATGCAAAACTCCTTTTTCCGTTTCTGACTACCAATCTACCGAAACCGATACATAGTCAATCGCCATCCATAATTCAAATATTATGTACAAACAATTGACATGAGGCCGCGTGTTTCAAAGAAATAAATTCAAAAGGCAACTGTTTATTATTCCGTTCATTTCATATTATTACGTGGAGGAGTAGAGTAGATAGTTTTTGTTGCTGCTGTTGCCTGTCTTATCAGTCCAGATAGGAAACAAGGATTATTGATGAAGGAGTGGGGAAGAGGGAGTCCTTACTACTTCTGTTTGTTGTGGATCTCACGAAATGAATGGAAAATCAGTTGCGTCTCATTATAAACAAAGGAAAATGTTCATGATCCTTATTTCTCTCCCAATCTCTCTGTCAGGCCTATTAAACTGCTGGTGGTGTAGAGATTGCCTGGGTAATATTTGACTTGACATTGTACATTACTGGCCATGTCAGAGAATCATCTAGAGAAGATTGTTGCAAACCTCTGTGTATACATTTTATTTATAAGTCATCTACTTTGAAACTTTGAAATCATTCTCCCTTTGAAATGAAAATTATCTTGTGTACACAAAAAAATCTCTCGTATTCTGCTCTGTTGGCTGAAATCATGATTATATGAATCTAAACGAAAGGGAGGGACACGACAAACACACGGATCGTGCATCATGTAATCTTTTCCGTGAGCTTACTGTCATTATTTCTTCTGCTTTGAGTGGATGGGCTCAAATGGCAAAATGAGAAGGGAAAAAACGAGAAGATTTGGTTTTGTTTTCAGTTTTTTTTTCTCTCTCTCTCTCTATCACTACTCGCTTCTACGATGAACTTCTGCTCACTCACGCAACATGTCATGCGTGCAGTGTTCATCTCAAAGCAACTGATTTCGATTTGCACAAAATATTCCTTTGACAGGAACAACTCCAAAAGTCACTTGGAAACATTCCACAAAAGTATCTTTCATATCTGAAGTGATACATTATATATGATGTGTATAAGCTAAGCGTGTATGATACAATGGAGAAACTACAAACCAAAAAGAAGTCAAAGAGCGATTGTCAAGTTTATCCATATCAAATGTATTCATCAAACAAAGTAATTAGCAATTAAACATATCTTAACGTGTACTCTGGTAGCAATTAAATTATGCGCAAAATGTCGTATGTGGGCATTTATGCTTCCGAAAAAAACTACTTGAAATTTTATAGAAACATCCTTTGGTATTGATATGTTCTTTCCCTTTCTTAACGTAATTCTCCCTTTTCTTTCTTCACTCTCGACTTGATGCCTTTTCCTTTTGTTGCCATTCAATGGTTGAACAAAGGGACAAGTGACTTCTGCTTTATTATTGTTCACAAGAAAAGTAGACTCTTTTCCCTTTTGTTCAACTTTTGAGGAAACTAACTACACACGCCACCACCACCCTTTATATCGTCTTTCTTTTCGGCTTATACACACACAACTGTACGCACATATCAGGAGTAACTTTTTTAAATGATGAGTTGAATGGTCACTCACTCCCATTCCCTTTTTGCTCTCTCTCTCTCTATCAGTATCAATAGTAGCACTTGCCCTAATGGCATGGAACATTACTTACATTGTATAACTTTAAGTCCTTGTATAGTTGGCACAGATGTCCTTCTCCTCCTCTTCTTCTTCCCAGTTTTTGCTCCTCTTCTTTCAACTTCCTTCCTTCACAGTTATTCACCCTCTATCTCCCCCATTCACTCCAACAACTCCTCCACTTGAACAAGACAGATTGAATGGCAAAGAGAAAAAAGAAAAGATTCAGGAAAATGTGAAAGGCTGCTCCTCGCTCAAAGGATCGACGACCACGATGAATGGATGAATGAAGGAATAAATAACCAAAAAAAGTGAAAGAGAGAGGGAGGGAAAGAATGATAGAAGAAGAGAAGTATAGATAAAAGGTTGGATATCATGTGGTCGATGGATATGTTTAGTGATTTAGATGAGACTCTAGAGATATAGGATAAGTTAGTTGGGCACTCATTTATTCGCCACAGCTTTCTCAGACTGTCTTCTTGACCACCATCATCATCGTCGGCGTCATCCAATGCACAATTACTGGTATTTTCTTTTCATCATTATCTAAACCCAAACGAAGCCGTCGAATGGCGCACATGTACACTTCTGACCAATGTGCAAGAATGGTCGGTGGTGAACAATGGAAATAAACATGTGAAACGAAGTGATCCCCCTGCTTCTCTTTCCCTTTTACTTGGCTTTTATTTTTCCTTCCGGTTCCCCCAAATATTCAATATTAACCATTACACCACATTGACGTAAAATCAGAAGAAAAATTGAACAAAGCTTTGATATCAGAAACTGAAGCCTGTATACCTATATAAAAGCATGAATAACGCACAGAAGTGATGTTGTGCTGAAGTTTTGCTTTGATTATACTCTAAATCGCCATCACAGTTTTGCTTTGTTGAAAAATGAAACCCTAAATATGACGCAGGGAATGCTACACGCGTCTCTTTCACCCTACTTAACATCTAAAAATCCATTAGTCAAAGTGGCTATTATTATTGCAAGTTATAGAGAACTAGGCTTTGGTTATAGTAAATAATAATAATATGTGATTTTGGCATATCTATTGCGTACTTTTTATGGCTCTTTTAAAAATTTCATTGATGCTAGTCATCTGCAGAATTATTAATCTTTTTGATGATGAAAACATGACAATGCTTGGGTCATAGCATGCTTTAAAATTCATGTTATTCTATGCTGGTAAAAAGCGCCACTGTCATTCAGTCAATGAAGGGTGGATTTAGTGTGTTGTGCTGTGTATTATCTGTAATTTGCATTTATGTATTTATAAAAATTTTCAGATAAAGCCGCTGAGTGGTCCAATCGAAGGGGGTACTTTACTTACGATCGAAGGATCAGATCTCGGTCTCAAGGAGGAGGATGTTCGTGGAAAAATTCATATTGGTTACGTGCCTTGTGAGCTGGTTGACTATCAGGTAAGTTGACAGTTTTTACTATTTTCGAATCGCAGCGAAGGTGATTTTCAAGTATTTAATTGGTGTCGTTAATAACTTTAAAGGTTTCCGTGAAAATTGTTTGTCGGACTGGAGCGGTCGAAAGGGAACTCGATAGTCCAATCCGAGTTGGGAACGCAGTAGGCTTTACAAATTCGTCAGTTCATTATAATTATAAGGTATGTAAATGAGTTTTTGTGTTTGTTCGCTGGAAAAATGGAATAAAATAGGTATAAAACTTGACCGTATGTTTTCATCAATCAATAGAACATTCGAGTTATGGGTGTGACGCCAAACAAGGGACCTAAAAGTGGAGGCACTCAGCTTACTATAATGGGATCATATTTAAACATTGGGTCAAGCATACGCGTGCAACTGAAGGATTACCCATGTCATGTAAATGCTACGCATTCATCAAGCTCTCGCATCACTTGTACAACTTCCGCTGCCAGTTTGAATGAGTCCATTGGAAGACTTCAGGTTACCGTTGACAACGCTGTGAGGGTTCTCGAAGATGGCTTTCTCTATCGGTATATGCCCGATCCAACGATTATTGAAATCAAGCCATTGAAAAGCTTTGTTTCTGGGGGTCGTATGATCACCGTTCATGGTACTCACTTTGATGCCATTCAGAGTCCTGAAATGATCGTTTACTTTGATCATCATACTCAAACGGTTGTCAACAGAACGGTAAGGACATTATCTGAAATACACGTTTGATTTTGTTTTCCAAAATAATTACAATGAGATTTAACAATGTTATTTATTCGGAATAGACATGCACTGTAATCAATCCAACTCAAATTGAATGTCCATCTCCACCAATCAATACTGATTGGGAGCAAAGGGTGAATGTCGGATACTTTCCAAGAGCAAATGCAGACGCCTTAACTTCCCGGCGCTCTGTCCGTGGAGCCTCTGGAAGACGTGGAGATCGGGCTTTTGAACTTACCAAGCGTATTGGCTTTGTAATGGACAATGTTGAATCCGTTCTCAACTTACAAAATCATCTGCCCGCCGATAAATGCCAGTTGATGTATGTTGAGGATCCAACAGTGACACCCTTTCCAAATAATCTCAAGCTTTTCAAAGGGAATCCATTGGTGATTGAAGTAAGTTCTAGCAATAACTTTTATTTATTCCAATGACGAAATAAATTGTGTTATGGAAGTTGATGTTAATAACGATGTTTTCCTATTTTTAGGGTGAAAATCTGAGTGAAGCGTGTGACGAAACTGATCTGACAGTGATGATAGGGTCTCAGAAATGCAACGTTACTTCCTTGGCCAGAACGCAGTTATTTTGTAATCCTCCCGAACTGCAACCACCGGGTAATGATGATAGAGGGCTTCCAATGGTTACCGTGAAGATTGGACAATTCCTCAGATTTCAAGTTGGATATCTGCAGTACGAACTCACCAAGAATTCCGTGTTTCCATCGGAAGCGTATTGGATTGTCTCTGCCACAGCTTTAATCCTCCTCTGCTTGTTTGCCGTCATCGTATTACTGTACCGACGTAAGTCCACGCAAGCAGAAAGGGAGTACAAACGAATACAAATTCAAATGGACACGTTGGAAAGTAATGTTCGCTCTGAATGTAAACAAGGTATGATGGAGAAAATAATTTCATTGTACGACATAATTATCTTTGAAGTCGAATCATGGAATTTTTTAAAAATTTAATTCCTCTTTTATAGCCTTCGCTGAACTGCAAACCGATATGAGAGATTTAACTGCAGATCTTGGTGCATCTGCCATTCCAACCTTGGATCACAAAAACTACGTGATGAAGGTCTTCTTCCCTGGAGTTACAGAGCATCCTATTCTGCGTGATCCAAAGATGCGAATAGATTGTCCCTCAACAAATTATGATGCAGCAATGAGTCAATTTGAGTTGCTGCTGAACAATAAATACTTTCTCTTAACGTTTATTGAGACATTAGAAGGCCAAAGAAGTTTTAAGCTGCGTGACAAGTAAGCATTGCTTTTTAAATATCACAAATCAATTCTAGAGAATACTCGGAACAGCATTATAAAATTATTTGAATTCTGTTGCAGGGTTAATGTCGCGTCTTTACTGATGATTATCCTGATGGGTAAAATGGAGTATGCCACAGATATACTGCAAAGTCTCCTACACAAACTTATTAACAAGTCAGTAGGATCAAAACATCCACAAGTGATGTTGAGGCGAACTGAAACCGTCGTAGAGAAAATGCTGTCCAATTGGATGGCCCTTTGCATGTATAACTACCTAAAGGACCAAGTTGGTCCATCTTTGTTCCTGCTTTTTAAAGCTATCAAGTATCAAATCGAGAAGGGACCTGTAGATGCAATCACGCACGATGCCAGATATTCACTGTCAGAAGAAAGGCTCTTGAGAGAACCAATGGATTACTCTATTGTCGTAAGTTTTGTAACGTACTAATGCATTTGCAACAAACGAATTTTTTTATATGGTTTCTAACAAATAAACAATAAAAATTGTTTGGCTCTTTAGACTATTCATCTTGTCCAGGAAGATCCATACTATGAGAAAATCCCATATCAATCGTATCAGGTAAGACAGTTAAAAGAAAAGTTGGTGTCTGAAGAAACTGTCGTCGATGAAGCAAGTTAATTTAATTTTTTGGTGATTTCGTTAGACGTTCCAGGTGGTTCAAGAGGAGCTGGAAGAAAAGATACAGTGCAAAGTATTGGACTGTGATACAATAAGTCAAGTGAAATCTAAGATATTAGATGCCCTGTACAAAAATACACACTTCAGTCTTCGTCCGTCCATTCATGATCTAGATTTGGGTATGCCAACATTGCCAACTAACCAAGGCTTCAAATTATTTTGAAAAATGAAAAGATGGAAATTTAATTTAATTCTCTAATTTTGATAAAGAATGGCGCCACGGTCGAGGTGGACACTTAACGCTTCAAGATGAAGATCTCACAACGAGATCAGTTGGAGGGTGGAAAAAATTAAACACGTTAGCACATTATGGTGTAAAGGACTCAGCAGTCATGTCCCTTCTTGCACGACCAAATGATCATTACCCAAATAACCTTTCACTATGTAAAAAACCCTGTAACTATCATACATGTAAGTAAAAGCGGTAATAGAAGCACCACAAGACAATCACAAATCAACTCTATAGGATTGCATGGTTACAAAACTTTCTTTTTATTTTGCAGATTCTGGAGCTTATTTGAATAGTGGGATGTCACCCATGATTGGTGTGAGCAATGGTGTAAATATGGGAATGAATATGACGTTAGGTAGTGTAAACTCACGAGAGACCCCGGTGTTTCATCTGGTCAAACCAATAGACGAGCACATTCCGGGTACTGGTGGTGCCAAGAGTGAGAGAGATCGCACTCATAAAGCCATCCCGGAAATCTTCTTAACTAGACTCTTGTCAACGAAGGGGACTATTCAGAAATTTGTGGATGACTTCTTCGAAGCAGTTTTTACTGTGACTGATGCTCTCCCTCCGTCAATTAAATGGCTATTTGATTTACTCGACGAGGCAGCTAAGCGGCATAACATTCTAGACCCCGAAGTGGTCCATGCCTGGAAATCAAACAGGTAGCATTTCTTGCATTTGTAGAAAACATTTGAATTGATGATTGGACAGTTGTTGTACCATTAGTTATAACCTTGTTGCTGTTAATTTTCAGCTATCCGCTTAGATTTTGGATCAATTTCATAAAAAATCCTGACTTCATATTCGACGTGGAAAAGTCATCCACTGTGGAAGCTAGCTTGGGTGTCGTGATGCAGACGCTAATGGACTCGTGCGCCACCTCAGAACAGAGATTGGGCAAAGATTCTCCTTCCAGTAAACTGTTGTTCGCTAAGGATATCCCACACTATAGAAACCTTGTAACGAAGTTTTACAACGACATCAAAAGCCTTCCTCAAATCTCAGATCAAGAAATGAACTCCGCAATGCAGCAGCTATCGATGGCGCATGTAGCGCACTTTGATCACGCTGCTGCCTTGAAGGAACTATATATTTATGTTACCCAGTACAACAATCAGGTATGTCAATGTCCTCAATATCCAAAAACTATTTTCTAGAAACATCTCTGGTGGGAGTTTTACAAAAGAAATAACGCATGTTATTTTCTTGTAGATATTGGAAGCCCTAGAGATGGAGCCGTACTGCAAAAAGATGCATCTTGCTCACCGACTGGAAAACGTCGCTTGCACACTCGAAGGTCTGTAGGAAAAGAAAATGGTTGAATGAAAATTTGGCGTCGATCAAAAAACAAAACAAAAAACAAAACGATTTGTGCTTTATTTAGGCGAAGAAACCTCGATGTGCTGACATTCGGAGTCACCTCCAAGTCTTCCCTCGTCCTCTTCAAACTGTGATAATCGCAACACCACCATTTTCTACGATGTCTATAATCATTACTCGCATTATGGTCGCAGCAACCACAACAACCACCATGTTCATCAGGGCCAGCCCCACCATCAAGATGATTTTCTTAGCCAGCAGCAGCGTGATTTAGCTCAATATCAACCTGCCACAGTGTACGATTAAAATGTTGTTAACACTTTGAAGCTTCGCTAAAAATGCTTGCAAAATAGCACCGTCATCTTTTGAACTTGGTACCAAAGCTAACCAATCATCTAAAAATCTGCTTAAATCCAGCTTTTTTTTCAAAAATTCATCATTTTACTGAAGACGAGGAGGTGACGATAAGTTTTTTGTTGCCTTTTTTCCTAACTATACGATAATTAAATTATCAGTAATTATTATTGTTATTATCATTATTACACTTACCGTACTGTTAATTATATATAAAAATCGAATTAAATTTAGCAATGCACGCATTTGATAATTTTATGAATCATTTTTAGTCACACAGTCACTCACGACGAATGAAAGAGAACTAATGTTAAATTGCCAATTAAGTAGGTAAATAATAAATTGTATTCGAGATTAGTACAGTGTCATATATTATGGTAAAGATGATGCTATTGCTGATGTTCTTGTTATTACGTCGACATATATATCATGTATTTTGTTGTTATGTTATCCTAATCATCGTCAACAATATTGCAACAATAAATGTAATATTCTTAAAGCGTTTGATAAGTTTACTGACGACGACCATAACCGGCTATGTTAGACGTCTTAATTTTATGATATTAGCAAGAATATTATGTAGACAGAGGGAGAGATAGACGGTTAGTAAAATTTTACTATTTCGCGCATCTCATTAAAATCTCTATATTCTACCCTCTTCCCATTAAATGTACTAATCGTATGTACGAATTATTACTTTTACGTTTTATGTTGTTTAGAGAAGCGTTGTCTTGTTTCTGATACTATTTATAAAAGTCATTTTTTCCCAGGGTTATCGTTTCCCTCATCTTATACATAATCTATTTATTGCTATTAATTGTTATTAGTGTGTGACATCACTATGATGCCCATCTTATGATTATGTTACGTGAGCTAGTAAAACTCGTTGTCATTGTTTGAAGTAAGAAAAGAAGATTTAAGGCCTACTCTTGCTCTTTCATGTTTACACGATAAAAGATAAACTATTGTAAATTATCCAGTGAAAATGGTTTTGTTTCGTTTTTAAAACATTAGCCAGAGAGAGAAATACATTTTTTCTGAAGCACTTCTCCAAAGACTGAAAAGGTAGTAGTATGACATACTCTTGCGAAACGTCGACTATTATGATACATGCCAATATACATGCATCTAATGACTAAATCAACCTATGTATGCATGTAATAAGTTTTAAAATATTTAAAAAATACGGATTAAAAGGTGGCCATGTTGACTTAATAAGTTGTTGATAGAGATATTATTAGTACTATGTAGTTGTAACATATATAAGACTAGTGTAAAAAGTAGGTAGATTCTATGTATCCGATAGGAATTTTAAACGTAATTAAATATCAATACCTATTACTACTATTAATGAGTATACTTACATATTTAAAAGAGAATATGTAATGGTGCGTAGTCGCTTGGTACAATGTTAAATTAGGACTATATAATGACGATGCAAAGTTATTATTGCTACTATTTAATTATTATGATAAGGAATGAGAGGATGATTGTATCGTGTGTCGTTTTTATGGAACAAGTAAAAAATAAATCCGAGCATTGTTTGTTAGAAAAATTGAATTTCATTCGTTTCATTTCATCTCTTCATTTCACAAGCTTTTACCAAAAAGCGAACATTTCTTGAAAAAATGTTCATTGCATTCCTCACAAGCAATGTTGAATTTGTTCCACTTTATGGTTGCATATTTCACTGAACGAAGACACTATAATCCTATTATAATAATATATGTCATGAGTCATATAAAGCAGCGATAATTGATGGCGATCTCAAAGTTTTGTGTACTCCCTGCATCTTTTGGAGATACAAAATTTCCACTCCATGAATGCACAAACGGCCGTATTCACTGAATCTCCATGTCGCAATGCAATGAAGTTTTGGTTGCCATGCGAGCATGTACGAAGGGAGAACAAAGAAGACCAGCTTTCTGTTGGGGCCGAGTTGGGGATTCTTGAAGAGTATGAAAGCAAATAATATCTGCATGTCTCTGTGTGTACAATGGCAATATATTGGTCACTTGCTCTGGGCATGATGGATTTTTATGAGATTTTTTTGTGGAGGATGTCGTGCATGGAATGGTAAAGGAATTTGAATGTGTACTTGTGTAGTATCATATTCAATCACTACGCTACTACTGTAATAAGATGGAAGAACTGCTGGAGTATTGATGATACTGAAGCTAGTTGTGTGGCTTCTTTTTAGTTCTTGTAGGTTTTTTTTATCTATGTCACAACACAACAAACAGGTTTTGTGATTTGTGAGCCGGCCGGGTTGAAACATTAAGATTTTGCTGCTTCTCCTGCTAGCAACTAAAAGTCGCTCATCTCCAGTGCTGCTGTCTTCCACTTTTGTGAAGGCATTTGTGTCCATTCATTCAGGAGGAGAATAACACTTCTTTTTCTCTCCAGTCGTGGTAAGTTTTGCACATGATTATATTTTATTTTTATTTTTTAAAGTATCTAGTTTATAAGTTTCTTGGCAAAAATTTACGTTTTCATTCGCATATCAAATATGCAATGTTCTATGAGGAATTCTAGCTTATTTTTACAAGTTTTTTAAATTTTGTGCATTTGTGCCGGACTGTATAATATTGATCATTCTTATAAGCAAACATTTGTCGGGAAGTCGCAGATTTCAAGTGATGGCGGGGCCTCCTCCTCCTAAGCCAATCGCATTCCGATGCTAAACAATGAAACAAAGCATTCCGATGCACACTGTGTATCGGAATGAATGCATTGCGATACACACTACACTTTGTTGCAT
>JAQIXX010003513.1:0-19411 GCA_034700605.1 Willowsia nigromaculata | reverse complement strand
GGAAAAGACAAACTCTAGGGATAGCAGTGATACTCCAGGAGGCAATAGTCCTACTGCAGATGAAGGAGAAATCCGACATATTGATAGCCCTATAAACAGTCCAGCTACCGAGAATTCTGCTGGAGGAGTTAATAATCCCTTGTATGGAATGGAAAGTGAGTGTGTAACAACAGTTGGAACCAAAGACATCGAGATACAGAGTGACGATGGGGAGGAAGATATGTCCGTCAATGAAAGTATCAGCATTAGCATTTCTATGGAAGAAAGTCCCAAACCAAAGCAGAATGTTGAAACTGAGAAAACCTCTAGTGTTGGCGGAGGATTAAAGTTAGTTAGTAGATGCAACAGTGCTCCACTTGCTGTCGGAGTTCATGAATTCACCATCGTGCTTGACAGGTCATTAGATGATGGCGATATGAATGGTGCTGGAGGCGATCATGATGATAATGATGAAGATGATGTATTCCATAAAACTAGAACACCAGCAACGAGAAGCAACAGCTCTGCTATGGGAGGTCAGACTAACGATGACATTGAAAAGAGATTTGGAGAAAAGATATTGCTGTGCAAAAGACTATCGGAGCCTTCCCTCTTGTTTTCCAATCAAAATATCAATAACACTAGTTGCTTGATGATGGCCGCAGTGGCATCATCACAAAAGACTGACTCTAGCAATAATAACCCTTCTGGCTCAAATAACAGTGGGGGCGCTAATCCTGCCGCGTGGAAAATCGCGGACGCCAAGAGACTTGCAAACCGGAAGCAGAGCGTGAGGGAGCTTCTATCCAAATTCGAGTCCAGAGACTCCAACTCCAGTCCAAGTCCGGTGCAATCTCCACCTTCAAGTTTGCCCCCTACAGGCCTTACTAGTAGCAATAAAGACTCTGTGTCACCTTTCACTGGGGCAAGAAGCCCAAGCAATAATAGTATCAGTGGAAATAACAATACAGGCAGCAACGGCAGATTTCAACATCATAGGTTCTCTACAGGGGACATTTTGATGTCGCAGTCTGTCTCTGCCGTTGAGAACCTCGGTAGTATTCCTACGTCTACCAGTGCTGGTCTCCTCGGAGTACAAAATACCAACAGCATGATTGTAAGATCAGACACTTTTCCAGAACTGAGTAGGGATGACTCTGCATCCAAAGAAAATGCTTTACACGGAGCTTTCTCCACAGATCGAACCAATGACGATCAAGGTAAAACTAACACACAATTGACACAATCTCAAAATTATTTTATTATTTCAGCCTAATAATTGTGTTCATTTGCCTCTCTTCAGCTCCAGAAAAGGGTCAAAATGCTTTTCGCGTGGTTATGAGTTCTGTCGACATGAATGACCCTAGTCGCCGAGAACGTATAGAGAAGTACAAGGAAGAGCGACGATCTTTTCTCCGCCAGAAAATTAATTCAGAGCTAACAGCCCAGCAGAAATCACCTACAGAGGGTGGTGCTCAACAACTTGTTTCCTTGAAAAGCCCTGTCTCAGATGCTCCTGAACTAGTAGAAC
Organism: Willowsia nigromaculata; assembly: GCA_034700605.1. Classification (NCBI taxonomy): domain Eukaryota; kingdom Metazoa; phylum Arthropoda; class Collembola; order Entomobryomorpha; family Entomobryidae; genus Willowsia; species Willowsia nigromaculata. The sequence goes on along the minus strand of JAQIXX010003513.1, from coordinate 17,901 downwards.
CTATCAGTATTCCCAACAACCGCACATCTGAATCTCCTAGAAAACGTGCGTTTTCTGAAGATTGTCCTATTAGTGGAAGTAATAACACAACCAACAAGTCTATAAAAACGGACCCTTTCAGCTTGAAGTGTGCTTTTCTAGCATCATCGACGACTAGCACGTCAACAACAAAAGTGATCGAAACCAGTATGAGCACCGCGGGAGGTGGAACCACGGAATCTGTGTCATCATCATCTAACACCACCGTGTCCTCCGTCACTAAATCATTGGAAAGCGCAGAGGAAATCAATGTCCGTGAAAGAGTTGCAATGTGGTCAAGTACGTCGTCTTCCACAGCGCAGCAACAACAACAACAAAAGAAAGAGTCACAACAAATTGGAACGGGAGGAGGTCAACGCATTCAGTCTACTACCTCGTCCTTCACCCTATCGACATCCACGTCATCCACATCATCTTCCTCGACTACACCCACACAATCTGTAGTAAGCAATGGCAGCGGTACAAATAATAACGCCAACAACGCTTCCCTTGTCACTTCCGCGAAAATCATAGGAGCTCTATCTACCTCAACAACCGAATTCCCCAAAGTGTCGAAACCATTGCTCAGACGTGAGCTCACCACAAGTGCCATTGAAGTCTCAAAAAGCAAGCTCACCAAGGTCGGCCGAACGAATTCTGAAGGGACAAAGAAGATTAAAGATATGGCAGCGTTTTTTGAGGCCAAACAATTCTAGACACAAGCATGTCTTAAGACAAAAAGCTCTCTTTGTTAAATATGCTGATTTTTTAACGGAAACTAAACTAGTAAAGTAGCTAAACGGTTTTTTAGGAACTGTGTGTAGGTATTCAACTGAAAGGTACATGACGTGACATAATATTTATTGTTCTCCGATTTCAATGTTCACAAATTAAACTTGATATTTTATTGTATTAAAAAGGTTGTAATTAAAATGTTTTATGATGTTGTTACTGTTATAATATTGTTGGTTTTTAAACTGTTTTTTTTAGCAATTTTTACTTTTCATTGCAATAAACGAAGGGCGTTTACGAGTTTTAGTTTTAAATACAAAAGAATGAGAATAAGATTTACATGAACCGGATGAAATTAAACGATGAAACATTTTGGAAGCCAAACTATTTTTAACTAGACAGGATGTAGAAGCGTAGTTATTTGTATAACACTAATGATGTCTTAACTAGTTAAATAATCAAACACAAATGAAAGCAATATGCAGACTAGTTTAAGTTGAAGCCGATTTTAATCACAAAGTAAATCCTATACAAACTTGCAGTTAATATAGTATTTAGGTTCTCTTGCCAGTTGTAAGCAGTAGCTTATGTATGATTAATTGTATGATCAAAAGCAAATTATTTAAAGTATCATATGCAACGATATTATTTACTGTTTTAACACGTTTTTAATAAAATCTAGTTATGTATCTATAATGTACATACATACGTTTTATTTGTTATCATATTTTTAAGTAGATGGCAACTTATTTACCGTTATGTCGTTTTTAAATAAATATTCTCCGCCGAGCTACTAATAATAAATCTTCGCAGTTATTAAATGATTCAGAGAAAAACAAATAGTTCAACGAAACGAAGTATGATCGTAATCGTAACAATAATAATTTACTACATCATAACCACATAGATTATAGTTAAGTACTATGCTGTGTAGCTGACAACGATCTACCTATACCTATCGCCGTTTTCTATTATGTACCCGATTCTTGTAGACTTTACATGAAATGCAGCTTTTTCTTGCCTTGTCATAATTAATTGTGCAGGTATGATATATTGTTATGATAATGAAAAAGAAAACTTCCAAAAACAAACTAAAAAACAGACGATTTTTAATGTTTTGCTAAATTGCATAATACATTACGTATTAGATATTATCATTATTCTTGTATATTTTTGTGTACATTTCGTATTATAATTATTACTATTATCTATAAGAAAAAATAATCAATTGTAAAGCGTCTTTTTATTATGATAAATTAAAAGTAGTTAAGTGCCTTGGCCTTATTATGCATCGAAGAAAACCCAGTTTCATTTATAGAATAAGAATCATTTTTGCATCATTTGTCTACAATGTTACAAGAGAAAGAATTGTAACTAGAACAAGACCATTGCCTTGCAATTACTTGTAATCTGTAAGCAAATATATTATTGATTTTCTGAAAATGTGCATAAAAACGTCGATTATACCAAAAACATTATTGCAATAAACATACAGCATTGGAAATCATGAAAGATCGATTAAAATTAACATTGACACACCTAATGTGTTTTTTATGTATCTGATAGTCCAGTGCATAATCTATTCCTTTCACAAATCATGATACCAATATATTTGTACAGTAAGTATTGAGTTTTATTGAATTAGTTGAAATGAAATATTTTGCCATATACAAAGCATAAATTTTTTTTATTCATATGAGTACACGCATGCAGCATCAGCAGTTTTTCGACATTGCAGCATGTCAGTAAAAGTCCCGTTACCTGCTTATCATTTTACAATTGTTATTGCAGGCCCGTTATGCATGAGCCAGAATCGAACATACAAATTGCGAGAGGAGACTGCCTCCCTCGCCAAAATATGCCCCATGCGTATGAGTATGAGTAGACCATTGAATTAATAACCTTTCTCTGTTCTCTCTTCTTAAGTACTGATATTCACAAATGACAAAAGTACATACATAAGTTTGCGTTATATTGGTTTTAGCTGTACGGATGTTCAGTAATGATATCTTTTGGAGCATCTAACGCATCCTTTCATGAACTTGTTTCTCCATCCGTCCCAACAGCATCTGCTTTGCGAATAATACAAAATGTGTCAGCATGATCGCTTCGTGTTTTCAACGCTACTGTTTTTATGATGCCACCAGCAACTTTCTCATTTCACCATAAAATGTTTAACTCATCATGAACTTTTTGTTTTGCAAATCATACAATGCTATAAAATATTCTCGATTTATACTAGCAGCAAAATAAAATATGGCTCCTCGGCTCCTGTTCCACACAATTAACATTTTGTTTTCTACTCCGCAATTAAATTCTAAACAATGTCTGGCTAAACATCCCATTTATTTTCGGATACAACAATACTCATGTTGTAAATCCCTTTTTATACCTCCTACATCTCCCCATCCACCTTTCTCATTCATACTCATAAAATTTTATATTCACTTTTTCATCAACCCAAAACAATGATTTTAAATTAACAATAATTATCGTCATCATAAAAACGAAGCAGTAGTAGTGAAGTATTGTTCATAGAAGCATTCTCATCATCAACATTTAGGTTTTTGCTCTCGCATAATGCATTACAGAAAAGGGATAAAAATAAAAGATAGATTATGGCTTAAAGTCATATTATTCTCTTCTGTTTTAAGCCGAGAACAAAACTCACAACTATAGCAGAAGTAGCAGACACCAGCGGAAGCTTCCATTCCCAATAATAATAATATCTCTTTAGGCGGAGACACACACAAGCAAGCAGGCAGGCAGACAGCAAGATCGGGCAAGCCAGGCAAAAAAAAAGTTTTGCAAAGCTAGCAGAGCATAAAGCGAAATTCTTGTACATCCTGTTCTCTCCCTCTATTCATATATTGCTGCTGGTGAATTTAAAGATTATAATAATAATAATAGTACCATCCAAAGGTAGATACATAGGTAAAATGTGTATCTTTGCATTATTATTATGCATATATATCACCACCACCGACACCAAAATGGTGATCATCATCGTCCTCACATATCATTATACGAGGTAGATTCACAACCCATTGCTAAAAACGCCAGAAAGAGTGCCTATTTCAATACTCCCAACGACCCTATATAGCGCAAAGCGATTTTTCCCTTTCATGTGCTCAGGTGTGCATTGAAGGCTATATATACGAATGTACGTATCCTCCATGCACGATATGATGAACACGCTCATGATGATGATATTTTTTCACCTAACATCATATCACACACTTACCACAGGATGTGGAATAAGGTCGTCATATATTTCATATATAAAGTAGATAAGCGTTGCATAACATTTGAGTAACAATGTATGTAGGTATGTTCCCAAACTTCATCTAACCGTATATTATTATATGATAGCATGATGGTCTCTTGTCTTCTTCATCTATAGTTTTCACTGAGGAGAGAAGGGACTATTTAATAAAGCAGCTGCTTTTCGGTTCACGGATGTTGGAGAAGCGAGCGACTGCCGAAGATATCCGCAATACTCGGCTCGGCTCATGCTCGGCTTTTCATCATCTCTTCTCTGTGCTCACTCAATTCAACAGCAGCATAGCAGCAGCAGCAAAAAATAATTGCCTTGTTCGTGTTGTTAGCAATACTGGTTTTTTCCCGTGTATATGCAATAACAGGGGCGCAGAGTACACACATGCAAATATTAATCTGCTTTTCCCTAATACCTATGTATTTTTATCCATAAAAGTGTCTCACTCTCCATCCCTTTCTGTCTATGTGCTCGAAATAAAATAAAAATACGAGCTTGTTCTTTTTAACTTTCTTTTGAAAATTACATGTTACGAAATTGCCGGAAAGCATGCATGCATGCATGCGAGTGAAACGTACAGGATAGTGTTTTGTATGATGCTCATACAGTACATGACGGTACGAAGCGCCACCATGTATGCTTTTCATTTCGCCTTTTGCCAAAATAATAACCCTTTTTCGTTTCTACACTTTTTTCTCAGCTATAAGCTCCGTGTTTTGTGGCACTGCTGCAAAACGGATTCTGCCAATGCTACAACAGCCAAGCGTTGAGTCCATCTATCTACCCTTCTGTACTTGTGCATGCCATCATGCAATAATATATAACGATAGCATTTACTCGCTGTTTCCACCGACCGGGCAAATTTTCCGAGCAGCCAGAGTCGGCAAAAAATTCCTACATTTTGTTCGTGAATATATAGCAAGTAGATAAGTTCTTCTTTTTCTGCCGAGAAGACGAGCTAGTAAACGAAACGAAACCACTAGCAGCACTAGTGCAGTTAGTGGTGGAAGCGAAAAACATGAAGGAAGAGAAGGTGGTATTGACGATGATGATGATGATGATTCTCTTATATCTTGTCTTACATTGCCCACAATATATTCTACTAATGTACTTATTTTCTGTTTATACTCGCACATATTCCAACAACGAAACGATAATGTTGTAGATGAAGAAAGGAGAAGAAACGATAAGCATGAAGATGACGACAAGCAAATGCAAAGGAAGGAAGCAGGATCCTATCCCGTCCCATATATTACAACACAAAACAACTCTCTTCTCCTGTGTCCAACATGCACATAATATATATTTTTTTACTTTTGTCTTTTTTATCATTACATTATTCTCATCCTGTTCTCCTCAGCGAGACAGAGGTATACATATCATGCATTTCACATGAACAGATAGATGCATTAAAGGTGAGAGTTGCGTGTTTTTTAGCATTGTTATACGCGGTGATGGTGGTGGTGGATGGTGGTAGAGAGTGATATGCATGCTACATTAGTAATACGATAAAAAAGCACAATGCCTGCCTGCCTGTCTGATTCAAAATAAATTTTGTATTGTAGTCTTCCTTTCTCAAATTGCTTGCCATGCTACCCTTGCTTGTTTATGTTGTTCGGTAAATGGGGGAAAGGGTATACCTGTGCTTCGTTCCACAGCGTTCTCTATAAGCAAGGAAGATAAGTTGTGTGGATGACTACTACAAGAGCACTCTAGCACTGTGTCGCTTATGTTTCGTACGCTTGATGATCGCATCGCCGTGGTCGTAGTCGGAGAAGAGTTTTTTAGAGAAGAGCGAAGGAAGGAGACGAAGAAAACTATTTTCTAGCGAGAAGAGTTGAACACATGAACAAGGTTCATATAGTAAAATAGCATTCGTATTTTATACAATTGCTACTATATATTCCCCATGTGTGTTTTCTGTAGCAGAAGTTGAGGATATTGGATGTGTGTGCAATATTCCTTTTTGCTGGTAAAGAACTCTCTGTAAATGTGTATGTGTGTGTGTGTTTGCGAGAGAAAGATAGAATAAGATATTTTTTGAGGTAGATAGAGGGAAAAAATAGGGAGAGCAGAAGAGTGGAGACAGGCGAAGAACAGCAGAAAAGTAGAGAAGGAGAAGAAGAACAGGTTATTATTATTCTTTTATTTTTCATGTGTGTGGCGAGAGTGTGGACTTTTTTGTGTGGAGAGTTTTTTGAGTAGATGTTGTTGTTATTATTATTATAGTACATGTAATAATAATTATTATAATTGTTATCACTCCTATTGGAAGAGGAACTATAAATATTGGTAAACAAACAAATTATTATCACTATTGTACAAAAATATATATGCCTATACTGTTTCAACAACAGCAGCAGATTATTCACGAGAGGACGGCAAAAGCCACAGCAGAGTTTTTTTTTAAACGAGTAAATTTTAAAAGAATCAAAAGTTTTAGCATTGTTGTTTAGTAGAAACAAGATTTCAAGTGTGCACATAGATTTTTTTTCAAAAGGTAGAGAGAGAGAAATTTATTTTGCCGAAAAAAGTAAGTACAGATCATTTTTTAATTTGCTAGACAGCCTTTTATTTTGTCTCCTCTGTTTCTGGCTATTTTCCACGTGTGGATGTATATAAATGCTGGTATATTTCGTAGGATATCACTAGTACTCTGTAAGTATATGTATTTTTAAGTAAGTGGGCTATAGTGCGGCGATTAAAGAGAGAAAAATAAGATGATATTTTATACTAAATGAATATAAAATAGTTGTTACAGTAGTACACAAAAACGGGTTGAATGTTTTTTCATCTAGTTTACACAACTTGATCATCGTCATCATCATCAACGACACATAATAAACGGAAGGAAATGGCGTCCATCGTCGTTTCATCGTCGTGATTAACTAAAACCAGGTTAGTTGAAAAGATTTTCATAATTAAAGCTATATTATTTGCGTATAATATGTCTCACAATTATATTTATAAGTTTGCGTGAAAAAGTTCTCTTGTACTCTGCAAAGTTCAGAGTGGAAGATTACCAGCTATAAAAATTTCAATTTGGAGGAGGACAGGTGCGATATAAGATTTACATATTATTATGCTGTGTGGTGTCTACAAATATGTTGTTTGGGTCACCTGTGTACAGGAAGGGATGTGGTCACGAAAAAAAATATGGGTATCCCCTACTTTTTTTTATCCCTTCGCATCCCCTTTTATGAATAAAAGGCATTACACAAAGAAGGGGAAAACGGTAGTGCACTTGTGTCATGTTTGGTGTTGTTGTTGTGAAGCAGTTACATTACGCACATATTGTTTTGACTGTGGTGAAGCACCCTCTTCTTCATCAGCAACATCTTTTTTACAACCCCAACGAAACTCATATGATGACTTGGTGTATGCAATACACATACACGCACTTTTGTAGCGATAAGGAAATTCAGCTCATGCAAAAAAGGACGTGCGTACGAGAACGCGTACGTACTTATCGTTCTCGTTCTTCTTTGCACTGCTTTTATTGCGGTTTTCTGTATGGGAATGCAGGGATTTTTCTTCTGGTTGGTTCTACAATGTACTTTGTATTCAGAGAGAAGTAGAAAATCATACGCACGCATTGTTAAAAACATATATTTTTCCTTGTGAAGTAATATTTTGTGCGTAAGATAATTGCAATGATACAGAGTGGGGACTACATAAAGTAGCTGTAAAATGTTGATAGGTTGGTTGGTCGTGGTGATGCTGCTGCTGATTTTGTTCTGATGCTTGAGGGCATTTAAAAAATAAAATAATAATGAGCGCATACGAAGGGAAGGAAGCTTCAAAAGCATTTGAAAACGGGGGAGAGTTCAATACACTCTTAATTGGCAGATTTAGAATATGTAATGTGAACGCCATGAATATCAATTTTCTAGGTGGATTGGAGTACATTACCCATCATCATTTCATCATATATCATGTAATGCAATTTATCATATCAGTCCAGAGGAGATATTTACGCATGCGTGAAAAAAGTGCGTATGGGTTTTCACATCATAATTATTTTATCTAATTAACATCATCGACATTCCATTGCACACTTGAGGAGAGAGTATAATGGAATTAGTAAAATAAACTGAAATCCCATTACAAGGATTTAGCAAAAAATATGCTCACGCAGATTGGTATTATCTGATAAGTTTACAATATAATCATTCGTTCATGTAGGAATGTATGTATTTTTATAGAGCGAGGAATCTGGTTTTCTATGATGTGACAGTTGAAGCATAAGTGCATTGTAAATGGCTTTTGTTTAAAATGTAGGTTATCGTGCGCGTGTCTCTTGTTTGTAGGTACACTAACAACTATGCACAAGTTATATTATAAATCGGCACATTATCAGCATTTAAATTTCTTTATGAATATAAAACACAAAATGCAAATATGATATATACGTGTGTTTGAGCATTCATATAAGCTTTTAGTGTCAAGATAAATAGAATTTAAAGGTGCATCCCGTAACATAACTCCTTTTTTGTCTATGTGAGAAGTGTTGCTCACTAGTCGCAGTTTTGTAGTTGTAAAAAAGTGTGCATAAAAAATCACACATGACCTTATATGAAAAATTGCCTGCTGTCTTGTGGTGGCACTGGTGGCTAGTTGCAAAAAAACTGACTAAATGAGTTTGGATACGCGAAGATACAAATCAAATGCATAATAATTGTTTTCAATATTGATACAATTCTGAATAATTACCATAATTCTGGAAACTGACCTGTCTTTTCACCCCTCTGATTTCCATTCCTTAATGTACATAATTGTCTTGAATTTTGACATTTGAGGAATAAGATGAACCATGAACCAAGCTTTAAAATGGTAATTTAAAAAAATGTATACAAATATTTTCATTTGCCGGCTTCTGTATTTGCATGCAATTTCCAAAGTTATTATAGAACTTTGCGTGTTTGTGTATCAATATGGTGTACTTTTTAACATAGTCCGACAGCCACCTCCACCACTCGGGTCAGGCTATTTGCAAGCTAAGCACACACATCATCATACTACTGCACTGAAAGCGTGAGCACGGCAAGGTAAAAGTATTAGGTATTCTATGGTATTCGTAAAGTGCACACATGAACATCTATTTTTACACTCTCTTCGCAGAAATGACCATTCAATGCAATTTAGACTTGGGTAAAAAGTTTTGTTGAAAAAAGTATGGAACCAATGCCAGCGTATATCCAACTTTCACGCGAAACTGCAAAAGAGTTAAGAAAAAGGCAGGCAAGAAAAATTTCTTGCTTTTTCCTTTCTCAAATTTCCAATCCATATAATAGCACACGGTAATAATAATCCACCTCTTCTCATGGTCATTTCAATACACACACGTTTTTTCGTCCAAGGTAAGGTTATTTAGATGGAATGCCGGCTTGTAATAATTGCGAGTACATTCTTACAAATATAGCTGGGCTATTATAACTTCATCATCTCCGTCCACTTTTTATTTTCTCCTCCACCTTTTGCCTTCTTCTTCCTTTCCTTATCGTCTCCTCCATCTTTTTTGCATAGCTAACCTACAAATTATAATTGACTCCACTCTACACACACGTACAGCAATTGCCATCAAAAGCTATCAAAATTCAGACACAGCATGAAAAACGACGTACTATATAGTAGTTGATAGACTCCTTATTCTCTTTCACCGAAATTCACTCACTCCGAGTCACATACATCCCCATAAAAATTCATTTCATGTGTTGTACTACAGTCAATTCAACATTTTTATTAGTAGTTCATGTGTGTGCGTCTCTCTCTCTGAGAGAATGTGTGCCATTCTCTCCTCCGTTTCCATTCCATTCCTTTACTACTCCGATTCAGTGTCGCCTTTTATTATTACCACACCACCACCACCATCATCATCATTCGAACTACACTCCACTTCACGTCCTCAAATCTTGTAATATAATATGTCCTCCCATTTGCTTCATCCTCCTTCTTATTTGCGGTGAAAATATGCAGTCTTTTATGAAAAACACTTGACTTGCATGTTTGTACCCTATAGCACGACATGGCCATATTTAATCTTTCTACATATTTTCACTTCATCTTCATCAGGAATACAAACCGTTATTACAATATACACATACATGCATATGGCATCACACATGGAATTGAATTACATTTATTACTTTTACAAGCCGAACATTTACTTTTTTTCTGTATGCAAGTACAAATCCAAACAGACAGATCTCATCCACATCATAAAAGGTGTACTTTAAGAATTGCAATCTGCAGTGGTAATAAGAAAGTAAAAAGGACAATATTTTTTTCTATATGGAGCTTACTTACCCACAAGAAAGACAGCAGCACGGCTAGTTTTTTTTTTTCAGTGAGAAAATGTGCATAATCTGCAAGCATGTTAGTCATAGTTGCTCTCCCAATAACCCATGTCCCATGTATACATTATCCTCTTTATTACCACAACATATAGAGATGAGTGGAGGAACAGCACAGGAGAGGAATATTTATGGAACAGGAACAGTTGTACTTGGCACATTTGCTCGTTTTGCTTGATTGCTCAGAACAACGAAAAGACAGAGAGGGAGAGAGAGAAGGACTGCTATATGTTTTACATACTCGAGACTTTTTTATGTAATTTCTCCATTTTGCACTCTTTTGCCAGAAGAATAATACGTACATAATAATATTATATATTATACTATAAAAATAATGAAACGATGTATAGCGGGATTGGTGAATTGGTGCACACATGTAGGATGAAGAACTGCATGCATTTAAATGTGTGTTTCTCTGCTGCATATTCTGTTTTACATGGAGGAACCGCTGGTATTACAACTAGTCTTTTGGGAGAAATAATGCACACATATGACACAAGTAAATTTTTCCCATTAGGTAATATTGCAAATGCCAAAAGGCGAAAGGGAGGACGAGGGAAAAAAGAGATAACATGTCTTGTGAACATATCCCGCCTTGTCCTCATCATTACAAACACGGCACCTTTCCATTTACTTTCACGTTAATATTATTATTGGTGTTATTGCCTATACTTTCCCGTGACATGAGAGGAGGAAGCAGGGGAAAGAGAAAGAGAGGCGACACATGACAGGACAGGAGGTGACGGTGACGGTAACGGCAGAGGAAGGCGAAGGGAATATGATATATAAGAATACCTACGTGGAGTTGTTATGTATTGATTGACCATAAAAAGAAGGATCGATAAAATGGGTATACCTACACTAGTCCACAAAATCATGAAATACTATAGTCTTCTTGAAAGTGAACAGAAAAAGCTTTTCGTTGGATATTTTCCTTCACATGCTATTAATCCTTGGCTATGCCTGCCTTTGCAATAATCTGTCACCAGTCACCACTACACTGAAAATTGGTCATTCTATACAACCTCCATCATATCATCATGAAGATCGGACCGTACAAGTCATGTTACAATAATTATTATTATCGCAAGTAAAAGTCATAAAAACTGGGAAGCTGTATATATGAAAGGAAATGGAGGAAACAGGGTTGTAAAACTACCTATGCTACTGCTTCTTCCACCATGACTCCATTCTCTGTTGCTGTTTGGATGTCTAGTGAAAATTAAGGAAAAACACACAGACTTGGAGTGAGAGAAAAGAGAGATAACCAGACTGGCTGGGAGAGAGAGAGACGCGGCATAGTTATTAATATTGTTAAAGTGCCTGAGGACTGACGAGAAAGAGAAGAAGCGGGAGAGAGGAGGTGGAGAGTGTGATATATAGACAAGGCGGATAATATTAGCGTGTACCACATCGCTACTTACTACTTTGGACGAAACGGTGGCTGTGTGTGTGGTGGCGGAGAGAAAATTGTCTGGCTCTGGGCTAAATTACACTTGACACATCTTACTTATCGGTTGGTCGGTTGGTGGTAGTAGAAAGGAGCCGGGATAATAATATATAGAAAGTTTGGAGAAAAACAGTAGTGGCGCATGTATTTCTACACTGCTCTCTGTAGAATAGGTAGCCTCTCAACTTGTAGTCTAAAGTGGCTAGTTTGGTTTTTGTTTGTATGTTTGTGAGTGTGTTTTCTTTCTCCAATAATTTTCTCTGTCTATTTACTTATCTCTATCTGCCCATCCATATCAGGTCGGGTCAGATGGAGGAAAGGAGGAAGTAGGTTTATCATCTACTAGTATGGGCCTTTAGTGTATGTCGTGTGTTTTGTATGTGTATTAGCACAAAGCATCAAAGCACACATTAGCACAGCAGGAGAGCAAAAGCAATTCTAATGATGATGATGATGATAATAATGAAGCATGCATGCATGCAGGTTTTTTGCTCATGCAAAAGAAAAAATTTTCTCCTGTGCTGCTAGTTCTTCTTCTTCGGAAAGAGAGAAAAGCCGGGGAAAGGTATTCTTGTGGAAAAACCCACGTTGATGATGATGGCATTAGTAAAGTAATATATGGCTACTATGCTTTGGCATGCATCATGCATGTTTCTACGTGTAACTGTATTTTTAGACAAGTAGTGTGTATGCGGAGGAGTAGAGTGTATACACAAGTTTTGCCACGAAAGCAGCAGGAAGGCTGACATTGATGCCATTTTTTTCCAGTCGATTTCATCCACAAAAACGGGCAAAAAGAATAAGAGAAAAGGGGAAAAGTGCTTTGGATTTTGCTAGAACTTTGTAGATAGAATTGGATTGGATTAAATATTTAGTAAGAGAAAATACATGGTAGTAGCAGGTAAAGGGAGGAAATGGGGAAATCCCTACCTTCAGTTTTTGTGCAAGATATGTTTTCGTGTGGTTATATTACATGTTTTGTATTTATGTACACCCACACTATTCCTCCTTGTATTGTATACCAGCATTTTCGCATGGTATTATATTGTACTCGTGTGTGCTTACCTTCTCCCAATAGTAATTTATTCATTTTCCATTAGAAATGATTGTACTTGTCGTTTATTTTCGTGTTTATCTTATACGTGCGGTCTGTAACACTCTCTGAAGTTTACAGTATTATATTCAGAGTTCAGACTCTGGCGGATGTACATACTTACACACACGTAATCTATACTTTTGACGTGAAAATGAAAATTATGTAGGAAAAGGCAAACTATTTAATTTATGATGACCCATTTAAATTGTTTATCAGCCAGAGAAAATAATACATGACAAGAGTATTAACTTCATTATTATGTGTATAGCAACTAATAGAATAACATATAACGGTATAGCGTCTTGATCAGTCAATCAAACAGAAGGAAAGAGAGAGAGAGAAACCGAACAAAACACTTCTAAAGGCAATTCCTACATTTATGTATATTTATTGTTATAGCACATCTGAGAAAGGTGTATAGTGAACCTTCTAGTAATTAAGTATTGATAAGACAATGTGTGGGATTTTTTCTTTTGTTTGTGTACACATTTACCTGCATTTTCCCATTAAATTTATTCAATATTTTACTCAAGTTACTTGCTTATCTCATGCCACACATCTTACTTGACAGCATGTTGGTTTTGTTGAGAGAATAGAGAATAGGAGGATGTATGTTCTAGTTCTTGTTGTTCAGAGACAGTTCACATAATCTGTAATACCAACACGTATTCACCAAGTTGACAAAACGAGACAAGTATGTGTACATCACGTTGTAAAGCCATATCAGAGATTAAAATAGTCTTTTAATAGCCATCAACATTATTCCAGAATACATTATTCATTTCTCTTGATACAAAATACTCGCTAGAAAGTTAAAGTTTAATACTTAAAGCCGAATGCTTATCATGTCACGTTCTATCCGGCATCCATTTTTACTTTTCTTGACAGAAAATGTCCTATTTAAAACTAGAGAAAATCAGATACTTAAAAAAAACATTTTTCCCTCAGTTTCATTTTGTATTCATGTACTGTCGTGGCGTCATCATCATGATCATCTGTATCGTTCTTCCATTCACATTATCGACATTCATGACGCTGCTGCTCCCTATTTCATTCAATTACAGTTTATTCCCCTTTTCGTTTTTTAAAATGTGTGCAATGGCCCATCATGTAATGTGCAGCTTTTTTCAAGGCCCTTTTCTTTTCGATCTGTTCAACCACAACACTGCCTCCTTTCTCTTGATTCCACTGCCGAGTCGACTGGCTTCTCTATTATTGCATAATAATAAACAGACATTAACCATTCTTTGGCACCACTACCAACAGAATCTCCCCCACACACACACCACAACCATGCAAAATACTTTTCATTTTCAGCATTCCTCAATGATATTCATGTTTCATCTTACATTATTATTGTTGATAATGTCCCATTCTCCTTCTCATGTTACACACAATCTGAAACTTTATAGAAAAACAGCAATTCAAAATGTTGGCAACACGCATAAAAAACACTTTTTCATCCTTTTTTGAGCCATACGATACGAGAATAAAAAGCAGAAAAGTGTAATGATAATGTATAGCAAGCACTATCTCTCTCTTCTACAAGCAATAATAAATGCGTGCATTGTTGCGTTTATAGCATTTTATGAAACATTATTATCATCATTATTATTACATCGAGGACCAGGAGCGGTAAAGTATATTATATAACAAAAGCTCATTGTAAATGCAAAACCAGCCGGCGTAATAAATATTGACATGCATGGATTGCATTGCACTCTACTCGTCTCTTCTTGTTCTCTCTGGTTTAAAAAACTCAGCAACAATGATGATGACGACGATGAACTTCCTTAGGTGGAAGCTTGAAGCTATGCTAAAAAAAAGCTAAACAAGCTCAAGTTTCTATACACTTGCTCTCCTCCTTGCTGCTACTGAGCTCAAAGCAATTTTTTTGCTAAGCTGCTTACTTGTTACTTAAGTTTAGAAAGGAGAGAAAAAGGAAATGTACTCTTCCAGAAAAACAAGTAGCACGTCAAAAAAAACCTTAAAGACGAAAGAGAGGTGTAGCTCGAAGGAGGCAGTAAAGTGGATGGGGAGTGAGTGAATGGCACTGTAAAATGATATAGTGCACAAAATAGAATGCATAATATTTATATAGACAGGTAATATATTATATTGTCGAATATGTACATATATTATAATGTATGTATATTATTTGTTTTATAAGGTAGGTAGGTAGGTGGTTAGGTATGTAAGGTGAAATGACTGACAAGCATGCAGAATGATGATCTTCTCATTATTATTATGTAGTAAGCATGGTGGCGTGGCAAGTGTGGTGTGGTAACAAACTCATTTTTTCAACGAACGAGAAGAAAAGACAAGTCAGTCAGTCAGTCGGATGTTGATGCCTGCTGCTACTTAACATTATGTAAGTTTATTAGCTATGGAGCTCTCATATTATGCCTTATTACCTAGAGATGCACGGTAGTTGAAGTGACTGATGATGTGTCAGTGATGACTTCACGTTTTGTGAATGCTGCTCTATAACGATAAACAAAGTATAATAGCACTTGGGAGACTATTTTTTAAACAAGGCGAGAAAATCAGAAAAATTTAAGAGTAATATACATAAAATGAGCTGAGAGGATTACAATGCTGCAAACATGCATCATGTTACCAGAGATTTTGATACGGGCATTTTTCATTACTTCTGCCGAGAAGAATAAAGTATGAAAAATTTTCCATGAATAATATTCCGTCATAGTCATCATGATGCTCATCAAAATCATCATCATCAACAGGGAACATGTTTCCTTTAGAAATAATGTTTCTAGAAGGTTTCTTAACTTGCTTGTCACTGGTTTCGAAGCTTGATGCAAAAATGAAGGAAACTTGGTGTGGTTTTTTTTGTTGATGATACGCGATGAACTCACCCCATGAGTGCCCAAAAGCCATGAAGTTAGATTAATACGAGATATGTATAGAAGCGTAGTGTATTGTTAACATGTTGATTGTTGATGATAGTGTATTATATTATGTGTGTGTCTGCGTGCGATTATGGATATATAATGCAGTTTCACTGGTTTTGCAACTTTCCATCTCTCCTTTTGCGCTGACGATGATTATTAGCATTACCGAACATTTAAGCATTTTTTTTGCTTGCAAAGAAGGGTCAAGCTTTTTGCTGAACAACTTCTCGTCATTTATTATTATTATTATGACGAGAGAACAAGCCATATAATACAAGACGAGGGATGATTCTTCATTTTTCCTTTTCTTGGCTGGATTATTAGGTGGTGGTGCTGATCCTCTTGCTGATTATTATTGCATAGCTGCAGACTCTAGTAGACGGATTGGATTTTATTTTAGGACGAGTCAATTGTTTCGGGATTTTTTTTTCATTTTCCTGTCGGTCTGATGATGAGCTACTGCGAAATCTCTCCGTCTTCAGGGAACAAGCTTTCAAGAAACCGATGGTGTTTTCTTGTTGATTAAATTTCTAAGCTAATGAAGTCCACTTGCTGTTGAAGATTGCCTGGAGCAAGAAATAAAACATATTTCATAATATTCAAAAGATTCTCGCTCAATTTCTACTTTGTTCTGACTGCCGTTCTTCAGGTTCTTCTAAGGCCATTTAAATGCATACGTTGCTGCCATCAGTAAAAAAGGGGATTTAAAATCAAATGGAATATGAATCTACAGGGAAAACAAGCAGCCACCAAGAAATATGCATGCATAAAACTGACCAGAGTGACTATCATAAAATTCCAGTAAAGTTTGGCGACCCCCAATGTTGCTCCTGTGGGATAGGTCCAAGTGGCATAAAAATTTCAGCTGAAATATTTATACATATACCCATCAGATCGCACAGTCAAAGTGGTAAAAACTTGGAGAAATAACCGTCATCAGCTACACAGCATCTTGTTTTGACTTCACTTGAAAAGTTGCAGCTGCTTGACTTTCGCTTTTTTGCTCTCCTGGACAAGCCAAAAAATGGAGAGTCGTCAGAAGATCAGCAACTAGGATTATCATCACGACACGGCAAGTCGTACACGAAGAGGGCGAAGAAAGAAAAAAATGTATAGTAATAATAACAACAACATAAAAATGAAAAAGCAATATTATTATATAAAAAGTAATATTATGTGTGGAAAAAATGATGCGACGAGATGTTCGTTTTGTGGTTGCACAAAAAATGGCTTGACTTGATCCTTACTATATTCTATAATAATATGCAATTTATAGAATTATAACTTATCATATGAGCTTAACTTTTCTGTCTAACAATGAATAAGGCACCATAATAGCTGAGAATATTTTGTTGCTGAGGATGATAGTATCAAGTGATATAATCCGAAGAAAAGCAGATGGAGATTTGTACATAATACAGGTTTTTTATTCCCTTCTTCTTCTTATTCTTCTGCAAATCTGCAAAAATGAACATCATTACTGGGGTCTTTACGTCTCACTATTTTTGGCTATTGTCATCTTGTACAATATTTTGCTGGACATACTATTTTGTCCAAGGAGATTCCAAGCGTCCATAAGCTGTCCACTTCTTTTCTTTTCCTTTATTTATAGGTACATGCTATATTCTTCAACTGTTGTACTTATAGCTCGTTGCATTAGGATCAGCAACGAAAACGAGAAAAAAAAACATAACAAAACGAGATGGCAAACCCATAAAATGGCTTAAGCAATCCTCTTTTTTTCTTCTACTTTGCAATGCTGACTTTTTCTCGTTCCTTCTCCTCTTCCCTCTGTAATATTTATGCAGAGAAGTTTAGGAGAAAAAATTGCAACACCAAAAAGTATATATATATGCATTGTAAAAAGTACATATAAAAAGTGTGTGAATGCTTATATATTTTATTTTTTATGTAATGCCATTTTGAGATGAAGCTCTTTCTATCTTCAACTCTGAAAAATCTCCTTCTTCTTGTAGAAAAGATAAATGGTAAACTGGACTACGCCGAAAGTGGACATACGCGACAACTAATCCCATCTATTGTTTTAAAATTAAGCCGCGATA
>JAQIXX010003512.1:0-19417 GCA_034700605.1 Willowsia nigromaculata | reverse complement strand
GGTGGGTGCTAGAATTACTGCGCCGAGTTCTCGGGACTCCCCAGATGAAGGATATCAAGAGGGCTATTGTGGAACCGACGTGTAGCCGATTCTTGGATGTGAGCGAAAACACAGGCATTAGTGTGCCAGGCAAGATACATATATAGTGAAATAATTACTAAGATTATCTCTTACATGTACACGAAACACACACATAAACTAATTACCAAAACCAGTTAATATTCTACCATTATTACCATAATGCATAATAATTTTTATTGTGTAGGTATATGAATATTATATATCCTTCATAAGTAATTATATATTTATTTCATTATGTGCGTAAACTGTGCGCGTACAATTATCAAACTACTAACAACAGCGAGCCAACCACGAAAACAAATTACGTTATACGATCGAACAAAAAAAAGAACTAAATATTATTTCGAAACGTTTATACAAACAAGTGTATCCATAACAGTACGTTGTACATACCAACATTTAAAAAAACAAAGGATTCTTCTAAGTAGTGACTAACTAATTTACAAAAATAGTACTATGATTCTTCGTGCATGTTGTCTAATGGTAAAATGATTTCAATGACGATGACGACGGGGGAAAATAAAGCTAAGTATGTATTTTAAGTCCTGATATGAGAAATTTTCTTGAACAATTTGATTAACGAGAGAAGCGTTGTCGTCTATTTTAATTTTTTGTCAGAGACGGCGACAACGATGGAAAAAAACGATAGGGAAAAATACTTTCAATGTGTGTACGTATACATGACGCATGTACCTCCAAAGTATCTATACAAAAGATTATTAACATTTATACAACTAATCATAAACTAGATGATTCGTAATAATTCAACATAATATTTAATAATTTGACGTTGACTAATTAAACGAGATCCACGCGTTTGTCATCATCCTGTCCTCTCCCATCTGCTGTATATTGAAATACCGGTGTACATAAACAATAAGGACTGGTCTATCCACTCGTATAAAGTTACATAGCCCTTAAAAAAGTGTAGAATATCAGAGAGAGATATAGGTGGATATTGATAGATTAGTTATAATGATCGATTATTGAATATTGGATGTGTTTAATTGCTACATGCATCCAACATTTTTGTGTGTTCCTCCTTGCTAGTGACCACATTTTTATTACCGAGAAATAATTATAGTGTAGAGTAGAAAAGAAAGTTTCATTAAAAGTTCCTTCATCCTTATTTTCATAAATATTTATTGTCACCATTAGAGATAATCCATAACCACACAATTGCATAAACTGTATTTCCCAATTATCAGCAACGCATGCATATATAATTTTTTCATGTATCGCTCACCACACCATTTTTAATTTAGCAAATCAATTAGGTAGGTTGTGTGGATGTAGAAAAAATCCTAGTGTAGAAGAGAAACAGTCCGTCACCATAAAATGTCATTAAAATGTTACATAAAATGATAATAGAAACCTAGGGATTTAATTATAACATTATAAAAAATGATCAATTAAGATGAAAAGATGCAGCAGTAAAAAAAATGTGAACAAGTTGATAATCATAGAGAAACAGGTGTGTTGTTAGGGATTTATTATTACCACCGTATTTACATTTTACCAATTTACATCATCTTTTTATAATTGTAATGATTTCACTTTTTATTCGGAACGAAAGAGGCTGTAGATTTTTTTTAAAGAATCGTCATAAAAAATATTTCACCAAGTTATTGTTAATGTCAGCGTTTTAGTGTGTAAAGCGGAAAATAGCATATATTATTATGGGAATATAAAAAAAACTAAATATTATTTATACACAGTATATTAGTCGTTTTTAGTGGGTAAAAAAGGACATATGCGTGTGCATGGAAATGATTCTATCTAATATAATCTGTAATTAAGAAACTGTTGTTCTGTTAACCAACCAAAAACTGTGTAGTGCGATAGCTACATAATGTATGATACATATTAACAATATTATATATTATGTATTGTGAATACAAGCGTGTATGAAATATGTGTACATATTATTACTGTTATCATGGAAAACCTATAACATTACATGAAAATAATATATTATACTTATTGCAACCTTAAGTTATACTACTATCCAAGTATAAACTTCATAAAGTGGATATATACATAAATCTATATAAATATATATATATTATATGTTTCTCTAAAAACGGATTTAATAAAAAGTGAACTACTTGGTGTTGTTTTCAAAATAAATTCTCGCTGTTAAACCTTCGAGTTTCATTTACGGCTCGTGTAGCTCTGGAGAGAGTGAAGTGACATTGACATTTTCCTTGTGACATATAAATGGCGTTTCCATGAAACATTTTCCAGTCTTTTGTAACCACGCTCATACACCTGAGTTGCTGTGCTATATAAACTACAGGTGTCAGTGACGTGAAAGAGGAGAGAAAATACACATTTTGATTAGACATGAATATAATAGGAGAAAACACACCCAGAAATGTCAACATGGTTGTTTTAAGGGGAAGGAAAATTCCAGCATTTATACAGTAAGCATAGATTTGGTGTCAACGACTTAATAATGCATTCATATTACTTGCTACCTTACTTGAAGGTGTGTGTGTGAAAACAAAGGACAGGGCTCCAAAGTACAAGTAAACTATTGGTGGACTGAATTTTCTAAAAAAAATGTGTTTTTATTTTGCTTTTCAATAGAAACCATAAAAAATGCGTTGATAGACTTGTCCTTGTCGCTGCTTTATTTCGTGTAAATGCACACTAAAATATTGAAGATTCATTAAGCTAGACCGGCGACACAACTACAATTCGCGAATTTTTCAATAAAAAGCATGTCACCTACAAAAAAGGAATAATTTTATAGTGGAACTAAACAAAGTGAGAAAAAATAGTGAGTAGTTTTCTCCAATAATTTTGATAATTGGCTCCGTATATTTTTAAAAGCCCAGAGAATTTGTCAGTTTTCTACCAGTTTCGTAATATTTTTTGGCCGAAAAATGTTCAGCATTTTAGGAGCATTTATTAATTCCATGTTACAGTTCTTCTTCCTGTTTTATTAATTTTCTATTTTTCATAATACTTTTATTAATGTTGTGCTTAAACATGCTAAAGACTTGAACACCTTTTCCCTGTTCACCTGCTCCGATTTCCATGGGCCAATGTCCCCATTTCAATTTACAGAACGTCGAGAGCATTACATTTCGCTGGCTACAGAAACTGATTATAATTTTGCCCTTCCCCTACACAGTTGACGAGGCATTGTGCGTAAGTGAGTTAATATTTGATTGCATATTTTCCCTGATAATATTTCATGTCAATGTTTTTTTTCTGATGGATGTGGGTTGTCCGGAATTACATTGCATACTAGATGGATATTTTCTATATAGGCTTTTTTACAGATATCATGGAAAAGGTTATACACAATGGTATTTACTTCATATTATTTTGAATCATCATCAATTTATTTTCTCTGGGAGAGTTTTGTGTTGTCCATCTTAATCAACAAACCGAAAATCCAATTTTCTTCCATCGCGTATATGTACGTACATCCTATTACAAACACACATTTCATTTAATATAGATTTTTCTCTCTTTCGCAGCAGGAAATGATAGAACCCATACGACTGTTTTTTCTGTCCAATCTTCAGCTCAACCTACAGTACATGCAATCGCTGCGATTGTGACTACAACAACAAGTTTCTTGTTTCAAGGGAAAATACCACCAGCATCAAAATTGTGAACAGAACTATGGCCACTACGATTGCCCCCTATTTCAACTTTCTATTATCTCTCTGGTCAGCTTTAAATGAGCACACAGATGGACATGCATACGTATGGCTGTATGTCAATAGATTGATTATTGCACACCACACTATCGTCGAAAGGACTTCCCAAGACGAAAGCAAAGGAAATGAAAAGGTAAAGAAGAAGAAGAAAAAATGTGTAACAATGTTACTTACTAGTAGAACTACGCTACGACTACATAATTGCACGCTCAGTCGGTGTTGTAGAACACTCGTTGTCCGTCAGATAGACAATTTTGCCAACACCCATTTCGTCTATTCTTCTCCATTCTTGTTCTCTCGCTTGTCCATGGAAATGGAACATTTTTGTCCGTGCAGTTTACTACACTCTTGGGCTATCAATATATCCTCATATTCTATCCTCATATATGCCTCCCGATTTATATTCCGAGAAGAGGAGAAGAAAACATGGTTGTTATTGTGCCACTGCCATTACACCAGACCACCGGCACCACCACCTCCTCCTACCTTCACTACTTTAAGTACTACGACGAGTCAAAGTGAGTAGGCCATTTCCTTTTTTCCTTGTGTTACCAATCGATCTTTTCACTTTCTCACTCGCTCTCTCTCTCTCTGAATTTGCTCTCGTCTTCCAGGAAAAAAGTGAGCCAATGTTACGACTACCATTTCTTTTGTAGTTTCATGACTAGTAGTCAGACGCTTTGAGAGTTAGAGCTGCTTTTTTTCCTCTGGAATCAGTGTAGGCTACTATTATAGTAGATTTCCTAGTAAATACGGCCGACCACCAGGACCACTCACTCAACAAATTTTCCCGTGGTATGCATGTAGTCGAATATATACTACATATTATGTAGATGTCTAGGCATATATTCACACATAACTTTATCACATTGCTGCTGGTCAGCAATAATATCAATCCAGGCAGTCAGATGCATCTTTGCCAGCTGTCGTTTCTCTCTTTCTCCTCTTTCTTTTGTTGATAGTGGTGGTAGCAATGGTGTGGGAGGGCGACTGCTGCTGTTGGTACAACTGGAGGCTTTGCAATGCCTTTTTTTCTATGATTTTTTCTCCATTACTTGAATATCGGATGTGAAAAAAGCGGTCATCCTTACCACTGCTACTGTTATTATTACACATCAGAAGAAGATGAAGGGAAAAATGTTAGCCTACTTTACTTGTACAGAAAACGTGGACGTGCAGTGGAGGAGCAAATAGCGGTGGTGCCTTGCCATTTTTTGCCATTATTTTCTGTACAAGTAGTAATATAGCTGCACAGTTATATTGTGTCAGCATTCCGTTGTAGTCATATTTTTTATATTCGGCAATATAAGAAATATTTTATACATTGCGTTTTTATAGGTTATCTGTCTCGTTCCAGGAGTGTTTCCACATGCATTTCTGCACAATTTACTACATGACTGGGCCATGCAAGGGAATAAAAAAAGAACAACGTCGGTTGTAAATATACATGCATTCCTATAATGGATGATTGCATTCTGCATTTTGTATAATAGTAAAATACATATCACAAGAGAAGGAATTAGGTGAATGGCAAAATCTTGTAAGCACACATACATGTAGGTAACCTACAAAACGTGAATTCTACCCTTTCGTTTCCCTACCACCATCATTCCTCTCTGTAACTTACACAAAAAAAATGGGATGGAGAAAAAGTTTCAGAGCACATGTATAAAGTATGGTGGTGGTGGTACAAACACTAGTTTACTTTTGAACTGGGACCTACTCAACATCGCCGCGCTTTCACTTTAAAAAAGAGTGAATGGAAAATGAAGAGTTGAAAGGAGGAAAGCTCTTAAGGTTTTAACCGAAACGTATTACGTATGCATTTTTCCCCAGCTCAACATTAAATTAAGGCCTTCTCTTAAGTAGCTTCGTGCTTTCTCCTGCAAGTGCATTGATGATATGAGTTGTGAAAAGCGAGCAAGGTTCTTCTTGTTCCTCGTCTTATCATCGTCATAAAACTGCCTGTACTGTTAATGCTCCTGCTAATACTGCTTTTGGCATTATGAAATACTAAGGCAATACACGGTTTTTTCTCTTTCGTCGACATCGTACATGTCGTAATGATCTGTGTGAAAATACTCTACAAGAATTCGGCTGCTTGGTATGGATAGGTATGATACGATATGGAGGGAAGGAAGGATGTGCATGTAGTTATCCGTTAAAGAGTAGGAGTATAATATTTTGTTCACTAAGTATATCCATAAATAAAAGCAGATGTAAATATAGCATTATAGATGGTAAACATATATACACGCTGCTCAAACGTATTACTTGGCTGAATGTTATTAGTAAGTAGTTCTCTCGGTTAGTTATTTTGAAGGAGAAAAGTTGAAGAGGTGGTGGAAATATAGCGGTAGTGAAAGCAGAATAGCAGTGGAAGTAGTGGAGAGTACAAAAGACCTAGTTTTCTTTTCCCTTCTTTTCCCTACAAAGAAGAAGTAGCAATAAATTACGTCAACTTCATCCACCGCATTTCCCAATCAAGGCAACCAACCAAAAGCAAAGCACCACTATGCCACCATATACCACCAATGCCGCCAACATCGTTGCCGTTTTCTACTTACTTATTTGCTGTTGCTACTGCCACGACAAACCTTATCATTTCGAAGAAGAATAAGTAAGAAGGAGAGTAAAGTGAGAAGGAAAAATAACATGCACAAAAGGAAGAAGAGTTGGTAAGTGCTTATCCACAGCTTTAAAATTTACTTGTGTATGTATATATGTACATGCATTTATATGAGTATCCAAAAAGTGGTTTTGGAGAGAAGAAGAATAAAAAAGAGTTTGAAAAATAGAAGAAAAAAATAAATTCTAATGTATCCCTTCTCTTCTTTCCTCTTTCTTCCCAACTCTTCGCTTTAGCGATGCTGATGACGGTGAAAGCATTACCAGAGAGAAGAAAGTAGAGAAAATCTCGGTTGAGTTTTGCTTGAAGAAACTGTTTTGCATTCTTCGGACCACTCACGAATTTGCACATGGAAAGAATACTTTGCTGAGAAATGAATGGCGATGGTGGTAGTTGATCTTCATACAAAAAGAAGAAGAGGAAGAAGTTTTTTGTTGTCAGATTTTGGAACGAGGGATAATTTGGTTTTGGATCGAGGAAAGAATAAAGGGTAGACCTAAAACGAGCGTGAACCTATTTACTCTCTTGTTACAAGACAGAGAGAGAAAGAGAGAGATTCATCATTTGGTGGTGGAGGTGGTGGTAGTAAGGAGAGCAGATGTAACAACCTCTATTACACCTTCACCTTTTTCTTGCTACACGTCTGTCATTCTAATTTCTCCTCTATACTGGTCCCCTTGTATAGTCATGTACGATCTCTTTTCGATATATATGCATAATCCTGGATAACAAAAGGGAAAAGTTTTTTTTGGTTCATCTTCTGGTTAAAAGGATGGCCGAAATAAAAAAAAGTAAAGTAAGTAAACTTGAAAAAAGTAAGTAAGCTCTGTATTTAACTGACTTGTGTGCCTGTAGAGAGAAATTGAGTATTTACACTCATCCGGGTCAAAACTGCGATTACGCAGTGGAGTGGAAAAAAGAGTTTGTTTGCGAGGTTGAGTACTAGTTTTTGTGTTTGGTGGATGAGTGAATGAAGAGCAGAACTGGGAAAAGGGTCTCTCCTTTTTTTGTACAAAACTACGATTCTCTATAGGACCAAGGCCACCTTGCAATTGGATTCTCTTTTCAATGGAAAGAAACGCGTGCATAAATCGTCGAGTCAATTGCTCGATTTTTTTTCGCTGTTACTTTTTTACTTTCAAACTATATAGGTAGCATTTACAGAAAACGAGTCACTCTCTTTGTCTTTATCATTTCATTTACAAAATGTATTTGCACTTTCCCAAAGCTTGTTTCAGCTTCAACACCTATAGTGCTAGTATTTTCCTTGATGTAAGCCATCAGTCACGTTTTGATCTATTTTCATGATATGCGTATTCACCTACAACTTTATTTTCACTTTTCTCTCAGTTCCGTGAAAAAGTTGATTATTGCTGAGAAAGAAAATAATATATATAAAGTCTGCTTCAAAAGTTCCAATTTTTGTGAAGAGAAATAAGAAGTCTAAAGCTTTACCAAGTTTCGCGCACACAAATATGCAAAATGGTGAAAACGGAGATTCAGAAATGGAATTTAGTTTGGAATATCGATGAGAAGTAAGTTGAAACTTTGCTTTAAAGAAGAAGAGAAAAATATTGGGATAAAATATTTTATTATTATTGGTAATATTCAGACTTCTAGCAAGCGTAACGCTACTGTGTAACTCGTTGACCGAAGAAATTGTGTATCTGCGTTTACAGTTGAAACTTAACTTCATGATGACTTTTTATACGCGATATCATCCAAACTAGAAACGTGTTCGTATTTTTACTGTTACTCTTAACGAAACCGATAGATTTACAATGACTTGTGTTGCAACTAGTATCGCTTCCATTCCATCACTACACCTTGTTTCTATCAAGGATTTTGATCAGGAGAGAATCTGGGAAATAACTTTGCAAGCCAAAAAACGAGTACATTCGTTTTCCCTCTATTCCTCTTTTATTCATTGAATTATTGTTTGCAAGAGTGGTGTGACTTTTCAAAGTTACTTGGAAGAATAATGGTGTTATTTCAGTTGTACTTTTACACACATTCCAATACATTCGTATAGAGTAGCATAGTTGCAGACAGTTGGCTTGGAAAGCTGAGAGAACAAACAGTAAACTTTTCCCTCCCGTCTGAGCAGCTAACATGGAAGATACAAAACATCATTCTTCTTATTTTGCTCATTTCTTCGCCTCTTCTTCTATTTATTTTGCTACATGGAAGGTACTAGCAAGGAAAATAAGTTGTTTTTCTTTGACTCACTCGGCGTTTTTCATTCCATCCTTCAGTAAGGTTGTATTTCATCATTCATAGTACACCTTGCTTTTTTACACTTCATGTCCATTTTCTCTCAAGATTTTTCATCTTCACGATCAACACCACAACACGTTCTAGAGTGAACGACAAAAAAAACTATGTTCGCTCATCAAGATGATGAGAGGAGCATAATAATAATGAACACATTCTTCTTCCGCCTCTTTAGAAACTGCATTGTGCTGTATCGTCGACAAGAGTTTTTCCTTCCAAGTCCTCTACACAAGAGTCAACACATTTCCTCTAAAAAACGACGTCAGAAAGAGTATTTCTTCAACCATTTTGTACAAGATGATATTCTCCTTCCTGTTGACTACACTTCTCTCTCTTCATCTTTGTTCATCATAAACGGGAAACAAGCAGAGAAAAATTGTCCTTGGAGAAGCAGACGAAAAGTTTAATAGTTGTGATTTAAAAAGGAAAAAAACTACACAGAAGTTTCTTTAAAGAAAAATGGTATATAATGGAAAATGCTATATATATGCAATGCATTTAACTCAAGACATTTGTTGGAAAGAAGCACAGGAAAAAATAAAGATTTTTCGTCCGTATTGACATTTCACATTTTATAGAGTCACTCGCGTCTCTCGTAATATACAACGCCACAGTCCTTTTGTTCATCCAAGAAGAAAATGATATTTGAAAGGAGAGAGAAAAACAGAAAGAAAGAGAAGGGAGATTTTTTTTATTCGAGCATCTTATAAAGTTTCAACGATAACTTTCTCCTTCTTTCTCTCTCCCTCTTTTATTTTTCTTTTTGGTCAAAAGGATGAAAAGTACAGGGACACTTTCATTTCTTCTAATATACAGAATCTTTTAGCTATGTATTCCCTACTTTCACTTTAATATTACCAAACTGGGAGAAAAAATTTACCATCATCACTGCTGCCACTACTACTTCACCACTACGTATTATTATTTGCTCGGCTCATTATTTCCATTTTGGTCTCGTCCTCAATGACTAAACTATTCAGTGTGCGTTAAGGGAAAAATACTCAACTTTTTTTTCTCTTTCTCTGTTTCTGTCTCTTCTCATGATAATATTGCTTTCTCCTCTAAAAACTTGGAGGAGAAGTAATACTGGCACTATTGCTTATTGAAACTATGAGGAGAATGAAGATCGTAGTGATGATGACGATGATGATGAGCTAGCAATTGCTTATTGGAAGTAGAACGTTGAGACAAACCAGAAGAATAGAAAGTGGAGCAAGAAGGAAAAAGACAACAGGATACAGCGGCACATTGACTCGTTGAGAGTCACTCTCACTTGCGTATATATCTAGATCTAGTTTTTGCCACTTTTCTGGAATACATACACTTATTATTTCATTATATCTAATATATTCATAAGTAAATATCACGCTGGAATGAGTATGATTGTTTCTAATATACGTGTGTACATTGTTTCACTTTTTCTACTTTTCTCACTCTCTTTTGCAGACAGATGGAAGCAATTCAAAGGGAAAAGTTTATTTTTATTGTTTTTCCTCGATATTTACCTCTTCCATTTAATATTATCTAGGTTTTTTGTGTTAGTGCAAAAATTTTGTTAGTTTTTAAAGCTTTTTTTTACACAGTATGCTTACACAAAATGTCTATTTTTACTCTAGACAAACAGTTCTGATGATAGTATTTTTTCGGTAAAAGTGCAGACTTCCTTTCCTTTGCTCTCTTTCTGATCAAAAGTCATTATTTTCCTTTCTCCTCTCTCAAGAATTAAAACATTTTCAAGAAATGAAGCTATTTGTACTGACTAGAGGTATGTGCGTCGAGAAATTGTGTTGTGAGTAATTGAATATTTTGTAGTGTTCTTGTTTCTGTCTATTCCTCTCAATTTTCTTTGCCTTGCTGATGCTGTTGTCTCAATGATGATGCGGCCAGTTTTGCACTAGAAATGTATGGCATGCTGCTGTTGTTGTTGTTTTTAAAATACCAAGAATCATTTTCCATTCTTAAAACAAAAGCTTGAAGTGTTGCAGAGAAGAGATTCCTCGGAAATTCTCACAATTTTTTTATATGGTATATGTATTTCTGCACAAAAATGTGCTCCTTTACAAGTGTATAATTATGCTATTGCGAGAAGGAACAGAGACACTGCCTATAATTCCATGTGAGATAGCTTTTTTAGCAGCAATATTTATCTCCTATCATTCCAGCCACTTGAAGCAGAAGAAGTAGTGGGTGTGCAATTGACTATGGTATTATGTGTAAAGTAGTAATATGTAGGTATATAGGTTATATGTAAGCATGTATTTTCTTTTGCTTTGAGCGAACGAAAGAGTCAAGTGTATGGCTTCAGTTTTTCTCTTTCTCATTCATCCATACGAGCACTACTACCACCATTTACATATTTCTCACAATTTCGTATCAAGTGAGGAGAAAATGGAGAATTGAAAAGGAGGAAACAATGCTGCAGCAGTACTTTGCTTCTGGCTTTGATGCTTTCCTTGCCCATCTAAATTGCTGCATTGGCATCATCATCATCAGCATCGTGATAGTCGAGGCTCAAGATAAATTTGGTTCACAGTGGCAGATTTTTTTCGTTATCTTACAGAGTCTTATATTTCTCTCGACAACTCTCAATCTCGTTTTTTACTTGCTTTACACAATACTCGTTCCTTTTTTCCATCGTCAACTTTCACACAAGTAAAATGTATGAAAATAAAGTATTTTTTGCACTTTTTATCTTCATTCTCTCATTTCAGAGTTTTTACACTAACTGACATCAAAACCTCTTTGTTGTGTAGAATGAATCAACCCTTCATAATGTTTACCGACAACCTGCAAAATTCCCAAACAAATTTGTGCAATTGCAAATGCATATTATTATGTTAAGGGTAATACAGATACTCTTGAACTCATGTGCCACCCGATTTGCTCTTGATATGAGTAAACGAAGCACTGTAAGTTTTGTGAGTATCATTTCCCAAAAGTTTCTAGACGCTTATTATAAAACAGAGACAGAAAGTTTGCAAGGACGAATGAATAATTACATTTCTTGTTAGGGTTCATATACGATTTCATTTAATTGTAGTACATTCGAGTCGAAATTCATGCACCAGACATACCATACAAAATGTATTTTAAAAACGCTCCTTAAATTGGTCTGAAAATATGCTCTTATCGTGTCTCCTTCTCGACCTTTCCCATTTATTTTTAGTGTAGATGAGTCCAATTTAACAATCCCATTTATTTGAATTGGGTTAAAAATCTTTCTTGGCTATAGTTGTGCCCTTGATCGACTACTTTCTCTAACAGAAGAAAATCCAAAACTCTCAGATAGCAGATCTAGCAAAATATTCTATTGCGACAGTATCAAGTATCTCATATTGTATACAAACATGATTACGTGCAGCTTCCATAATGTTTCATATTATGAGAAACAACACGTATCATGCAAAAGTACAGATTAATCATGCACAAAAATCATATGCATAATTTTGGTTTGTTATGCAAACCTATATAGTGCTTATTGTAGTTCAGATTTTTCTCTTTGCACACACAGACACTACCATCGATTTTACATTTTAGCCATGACAAAACAGACCGTACTTTTTTTCTACTTGCTATTACCAAAAATATCGCAACTTTTACATGCATAACGAAGATTGCGAAAGAAGGAAAGAGAGAAAGAAACTGCAACAATTTCGCAGATTGCATTACCATTACTGCCACCATTTTCAACACACGATATCATAATCATCATGATCGTCATGGAAAGCGCTCACGTATCTCACTCCAGCTGCATACGCGTCCACATAAGAAACTCTCAGCTACACAATATCTTGTATGGAATATTTAAAGAAGGGGAAATAATATTATTTTTATTATTACAGCCGCTATTTCTACTACAGGCGAAGAAAAAATTCTCATTCGTACCTACATTTATTACCATGCACTACTACTGCTGCTCCTGTTGTTGCTGCACTACTACTCTCACAATTATTGCGTTGTCGTTTCATGTGTGTACTCTTCCCTTCTATATACAACCTTATATTACCAACATGTATGGCAATTGCGATAAGAAACGTCTACATAAATTTATACAAACTTACATTTTTTACGTATTATATTGCACATTGCTTCATCGTTCTACACAGTCATCATCATCATCATCATCTAGCAAAATGGAATGTGTTCGTTTTCTCGGCTAATAGGAGAAAGTGTATATAAAAGTAAATGGAATAAAAAGGAAAGAAAGAGATCCCATCTCTCTCTCTCTGCTGTGCAGAAAAATATAGTAATATTCCTTTCGCACATTCATTCACTGCATGTAAGTTGAGGTGTACTCGAGAAAAAAAAACACACACACACACAGTACCAGTTACAGCACACACACAATGTAAATATTCATACATATATATTATGGCATGTAATAATGGCAATAGCAGAGCAGCAGTTGTTAAAGCAGTAAAAAAGGAAAAGAAAGGAAGAAAAAAAGTAAAAGGAAAAAGTGACACATAACCTCTGGTCCAACTTGGCCTGCTTTTCTCCCCCTGTTAGCTCCTTTCTACTTTCTCAAGAAAAAAATTGCAACAGAAAGCCAGTGTTGCTGATATACAACTGCAGACATATTGCTTGGTGTGTGTGTGTGTGTGCAGAAAAAAAGTGAAACACGTTTAACCAGTGGTGGTGGTGGCAGTGATGAAATTCGTAGTATTGTTATTATTCCAATTTGAATTCCTTTCTATTGAAATTATACCTAGTCATATAACTTATATGTAGCTTTTGCATATTTATGCGAAAATATTTAAATGGAAGCGTTTTTCTTGTTTTCCTTTCGTTCATCCTGCCTATTTTCCTTCCATATACAATTTCCTTTTTAGCTTTCTCCTCCTGCTTGCCATACATTCTTTTCTTTTTCGTAGTCCACCTTTGTGACTTTTTTATTATTATTATGCAACGTCTAGGAACGACAATATGCAGAAAAAGTGCACATGAGAGAGGGAGAACGAGAAACGTATCAGTGTCACTTCTGCAAATTGCAGGACATTTATTATTACTTTTAACGGTCGCACAACCTCTACTTAGCAACAAGACCACTTCCACCATCAATTTCCAGTCGTTGATAATGTTATACCCTGAATAGTAGGAATAATAACAAAAATAAACAATTTAATGGGAATAACGACAATAAAAAATAGTTATTTTTTATTTTCTTCGTCTCCCACCCCTCGTGTACATTATTAACTCCGTAGTAAATGGTTACCGTATTATTATTAACGTACAAAGTATGCTCTTCTCTCTACATTATTGCATAACATTTCACGTTTTCTTTTCTCCAGGTTATTTTCCTTTTCTTGATACACTTTTCTCTTTCATTCACATCAGCAGAAGGAGAGAGAACATTGCACAACAATTCAGACGGCGACAAGAATACATCCACACATTAGATGGCAACATACCTTAATATTGTATTTGGTTCAATAGTCAGCATTCTATCATCATCAACAACATGAATGAGCTTTCTCTCTTCACACAAGGAAATATTCGTTCACAAAAAAGTAAAGTCGGAAATGCCTGCGGTGATTTTCAACTCTTGATACACATTACCAGCAGCAAGCAACAAACACATTCACTTTTTTTCACAAAAAAAAGTATGTCGATGTCGTCATCATCAACACTGTAGTAGTCCTTGTCGGTCTCTTACAGCCGGTTAATATAACACGCTTATATAATGGGAGCATTTAAGTGCACCTGTATGGCTCTCTGTACGCACGTATCCTTTGACGAGCAGTAAAATGGGAGAAAGGTGGTAGAGCACATATATATGTATGGATTATTGTGAACTCATGGACCTATATTACGATTATTATTATTATTACGATGCGATTGTATGAATGTTGAATGTGAATGAATGGCGCTAACATTTCCTCTTTCGGCAAAGAGAGAATGCGGAGATTACACTATTGCAAGTCTTCATGAATTCTTTCTTTTTTTTTTTGCTCAAACTGCTTTTCACTTCTGTTGGGAGAGAGGTCAATGTTGACCTTTTCACATTTCACAGCATATTACACTCTTACCCATGTGTAGTTTCGGTAACCTTTTTTCCCTCCTTTTCTTCTTTTTTTTTACATTCACTTGTCACGCCACTCCATTTTTTGTATTGGCATATCTTTTTACATTTTGCTTAGAGAAGAAAATAAGTTTGGCGTTATCGTGTCTTTCTTACACACTCTCACCATCAGATGAACTGTGTA
The DNA here is from genome assembly GCA_034700605.1 of Willowsia nigromaculata. Lineage (NCBI taxonomy): Eukaryota > Metazoa > Arthropoda > Collembola > Entomobryomorpha > Entomobryidae > Willowsia > Willowsia nigromaculata. Next base: position 4,547 of record JAQIXX010003512.1, on the reverse strand, counting down.
TTGGAATGGTAGTTAGTCACTGGTAGTCAAGTGAAATCCAGTTTTAGTAGATTGCAGATATCTATTTTTAACACTACGCATTACTTTTTACTTTTATGTTCTTATATCTTTCTTTGACCAACATTTATTCAGCCATATAGCCACTTTATTTTCATCATGGTTGTTTAGCTTAAAAAAATTCAAAAACAAAATGCTTTGAAGAAAGGATCGCATTTTATAAAAATGAAATTGTCATATCTTATTTTTTGTATTTGTATTTGCATCCTTTTAAATGGATGCTTGTCATCGGCCAGTTTCCGTTCATCCGGAAACTCACAGTTTCAAAAGCAGAAACTTGCTTGTCATTTTTCTTCTTCTTGAAACACATACGTTCACTTTGAATCATGTTGTGTTTGCATTTTGCATTCTTGCATCGTGTTTCATGTTTATCGGTCTTGTCAACTTCATTCTGTCATCATGATAATTTTGCACGCTCTATTTCCTCCCATTTTTTCCCTTCTTTTTGTACAAGTAAACATTATTTTTGCATATGTATATTGCGCATGTTGAAAAAAACTATGTTGTTACTCCTTTAATCTTGATAGGTGCACTTACATGTTCCATTTTTCTCGATCTAGGCCACCAAACTCTCTTTATGCATCTATAATCAATAAAGTTAATAAGGAATGTTGCAATCAATATTGCCTCTTCATGTACAAGCATTCCGGCCCACGTGACGGTATTACTAATCTTAATAAATTCTAAAAATGATAGCAGGCATATACATACTTGAGATACGCGGTCTTGACGCAAATAGCCATGCTGATAAAGTACAATATTTTGGTACCATAAACAGATCGTTATGACTGTATACACATGTAGCCTAAAAACAGCATCTCTAATGCTACCGTATCATGCATATGTAATCATGAATGTACATCACATACTTCGGCATGAAATTATGATGAAGCTTGTCGCATCCATCAGGTATGCTAGGTACTGCTGTTGGTTTTTAGTTTACATTGAGTGAAAGGGAAAAAACACACGCACACATTGTACCTTATACAAAATGCAAGGGTTATATCCAAAAATACCTAGAAAAGGGAAAGCGGCAAGTGGAAAACGAAGCCAAAAGATGAGCACGAACTAAGCTTATTCCTTAACTTTCCTGTTCTTTCTTCAGGAATCCACTTTCGACTAAACTCAAGCATTTCATGAATACATGCATGAGGAAATGTTGAGGTTGAAGGCTTGTCTATTCCTTTCTTTTACCGTGGTTGACTGACACTAACAAACTCGCAGGTAGGTACTAGGCATGATGTGGAGACCATTAAAGTATGCTTATCATAAAACATTGCCTGCTTGTTGTACGCATTCAAGGGCAATGTCGGAAACACTCAAAACAAAACAAATACACTAATTATTCATTTGCCTATACAAACATTGAGGAGAAAGGTGTGAAATGAGATATAGATTTGCTTTTCAGTTTATCATGAATGATGCAGCGAAATAAAACCTATGACTGATTTTGATCATGGAAATAGATCATAGTCGATTCACAGAAAATGTGAGCAAAACATACAAAACAATTCGCAGTCGATCTTAGAAAATATGAAATAATTGTTTTCTTTGCATGTAACATAAACAGAGATGTTTGTAACAGGATAATAATACAGTATGCCGATGTTCCGTCTACTAAATCGAATCAATAAAAGCAAGCGAGAAGGAATGAAAGTTTTATAAAATGCTGCTATACATTCTTCCAAGAAAACAGTATCCTTTCATAAATTTTTTTAGTAAACCAAAAAAACAACTCGTGGAAAAACGTACCTAGATTTCTTGACGATATACTTCATTGATCATCCTCATCAAGAGCAACATTGTAGAGAATTTAATGCAATATATTTTTTCATCCTATTCCTTTCCAAGTATTCACTCCTTTGTGCGCATTTTTTCCTAGTAAAGGATTCGCTTCTCTTGTAGATTACTGTGTTTATTACTGCAATCATGCCAGATTTTCTACGTCTTCTCGTAATATATATTGGACTGTTATGTGCGATTATTAAGATGACATGTTTACAGGATTTCGCAAGAACAACTTGAAAGTGTAAGTCTTGGCACATGTCTTATTATGATTGTAACTTTCACCACTGGTGAAACATTTGCGATATATTTTGTCCGCCGACGAGCATGAACGTAACACTTCTTTGAAAATTGGGTAAAGAGAGACAAGATGTATGCTGCTGGTGAAACGGGATTGCGCCAGGTTGAGAATGGATTATTATTGTTATTATAAGGGACGATTTCCGAGTAGAAAGTTGCGAAAAGTAGAATTCGTAGAATAATCCTTTCGGTGAGAAAGGTTAAGCTGCACTAATAACCATGCACGAAGCGCCATCATCGCCATGTTGTGTACTCGTGTAGCTTGACACACATATAAACATCATAATAATAAGCATGTATTTGAGATATGCGTTTCCACTTTCTCCAATATTCCGTGAACAGGTTACTTTCCTAAATTTATAGCTACTTTACGTGGAAAGGTAATAATGAGAAAGAGAAAATGAATGACAATGAAAAATGGTAGTGAATTGAGAAGAGTAGTTGCCGCCCTAAAGAAAGGCTTTGCTGTGATCTCATGCATTATTATTCCAAGCGATTCCGATAAAAGTATTCTGCACAGGTTTACCCGGTCACTTCACAGAGGACAATGCCTGCTGCTGCTGCCGCTTTACCTACTCTGAACAAAAAATGGAGAATTACATAAGAACTAACGATTAGGAAAATAGACGAACCAAGTTAGTGCATGAATTTTTTCATTAATCTCCAATCCAATCACGCCAACAGAGTGGAAGAATAGCAAGAGAAAAAAATGAACATTAGTAATAATAAACTGCGGACTAACTGGTCAAGAAACACATAAAAATGTAAACATGGTCGTTTTGGTACGGAACCATTAAATGTAAATGCAAAGGGTATAGAGAAACATGGATTGTTATTGTTTTACGTGCTGCTTCCATCTCAGTCGCCATCATCAGAATATTGTATGTATCCACACTACTGTGGCAAGAGCAATCCAACGCATTATAAAGCACTTTTCATTTGTTCCTGTGGAATTACAAAAAAAAGAAATACCTATACACATTTGATATATCTATAGACAATAGGTGATAGAAATTGTAGCATGTAAAACAGCAAGTGGCGTGATATTTTTAGTTAGCTTGAGAACAGTTTTTTATGTCGAACGAGCAGATTTCATTTCGTGATGGAAATCTTTTTTTTTCTCTCTCTCTAGTCTCTTGTTCGTTCTCTTTCACTCCTTTCCCTTTTTATTTTCAAGTCAGCTCGACTCACATTTTTCTAGACTGCTGCGTCCATGTTCATTCATGCTGCACGGAATACATGAATTGGTGACAAGTGTGCTACCTTTTTATATGGTTCATAATATGGCACGCACTGGAAAATGGTCGACCAAAAATATATTCATCTGTTTTTTTATATAAACCTCTCAATATTATAAACAATTCTATGTACTTTTACGTACATTATTTATACCTATCAACCTACCTAATTTCCAAAGTGGGAAAATAAATAGCAACACTGTTATTTTACTAATAAATTACATGACACTGCTCTGCCATGTGTCGAGAAGGTATTTATATAATGCTGGAAAGGTTAAAGAGAAAAACGGAATATGTGTAATAAAACATTATTGACTTGTCTTCATTTACAAGTTCGTGACATAATTTTCTACACTTTGTGATCAATTTGATTATGATGTCATTCAAGTTATTTAACTCTTCGCTTGGCGCATACCCTGTTTTATACCTTTTGCACCAATAACAAGAGTTATATGGCTTTGGAAGGGATACTTTCACCAAGTAGATTTTTTTAAAATACCACGTAAACACTTTATTGCTTATATTTGTCGGATAAAATACATGTTGTAAGATAATAGACAATATAAACCTGTCAACGAATGTATGTGCTACGTATCCCACAAGTTATGGACATATTGAAAAACACGTTTGGTAAAGTGCTACGCGATAGCAGGTCAAGTAGCAGCAGTAACAACACTAAAATTTGTAGCATGAGCTTACACCAACACACATTTAGAGAAATAAGTGAAGAGATTCATCCACGAAAATTGAAACATGTTCAATGCTCAAATACGCCACAACAAAAACAACAAAGTCATCAACTGATTAAAAGCTGGAAACATCAAAAGAGCACGGTCAGTTTGCTCTAATTAAAAAGCTGAAAATGTCACCATCGTTTACATCACCGCATGTATTCAAACGTAAATGCGTGTCCTACTTTCCTTGTTGGCTAACGATACACGAAAGCAAAAAGGTGAGCGGACGCAGATCTTTCTTTCCCGTTTGATGCGTATACATCATTTTATTAATAGATTTGACCATTTTCATCCTATTGGATATGAATGTGTTTGAACGGTCGACCATTAGAGTCGAGGATTCTAACTATTGTGATAAGCGTAGACCCACCATTGTCTTTATAAAGGATTAGTAGACAATAAGAACAATGAAGAAAAACACCGACAAGTAAAG